>RANY01000218.1:0-91980 GCA_009805235.1 Neurospora pannonica FGSC 7221
GGCGGCCAGGCGTATCCGCATCGCGGCGGCGGCGGCGGGCGTCATGGTGTTTTTGGTGTTTCGGTCTGCTTGTTTCGAGCTACTTTGCGGGAGAAGAGGATGGATAAAGCTTTGGTCGAGGTGAAACGTAAAACCTAGCCGCTCGTCTGGAATCGGGCAGGGGGTGGTTGAGCGGTGGTTGTTGCTGTGGCCGGAGCTGCCGTCGGTCGTCGGTCGTGGGTGGATGCTGCTGGCGGAAGAAGATCGTCGAAAAGAATAATTTGGAGCTCCCGAACGGGACGAGGCCGATCGCAGAATGGAACATTTTCGCCAAGACTTTGGCGCAAGTCAACACGGCCGGGTCCCCGCTCCGTCCCGCATGTTTGTAAGCGCGGGCCCACTCCACTTCCCCTGCGCCGGTCCCCCACCGGAGCGGTGCACGGTGCAATGGTGGGGTCAGCCGTCCCGGTGGGCCATAATCTCCGATAAGCTTCAATGACATCACTAACCTTATCGGTGTTATCAGTTATCGCGGTTTACACCTTCCAGTTCACAGCATCAACGGATTCAGAGTTGTGAACGACTGTGTGTATGGTGATGATAATGTATTGAGACTGTTAATGGAAAGCAACCTAGGTAAAACGCATTTCACTGACCGAGTTACCCATAGCGTCCGGTATCCCAATGTCAACCGACACCTCGCCGGCAATGACCTCAATTGGGGCCTGGAGATCATAAGCCTTGCGAATGCTCAAAGATGAGAACATCGTCGACCCTAATTCCCGTGTTGAGGGCAGTTGTAACCTCATCTCTTGGACCACTGCCCTTAAAGTTGAAAGTTGAAAAAAGATCGGGTTCTTGTTAATCTCCCTCATCCTCTTCAGATTCCCATCCGCCAATTACCAACCAGCCTGCCCCTTCATCTTTTACACTTGTCCATTGCCAGGCAACCTACCACCAACGCCGGGCCGAGTTCATAACCTGCCTCTTTCATCCTATCGTCCAACACCTCCGAATGGGATAAATGGTCAAGCGGTTCGACGAAGCGTTCAACAGGCCAGACTCACAGGCCAAGCCTACCCGTTCGATTCCCGACAACGGCGACTCCGGTCGGGCTGTCGACAGCCCCCTTCCCTTTCTTCCCTTCCCCTCCCCGCGGGTTCTGGGGGTGCTGCGAGACCATTGTTCCATCATCTTTTTGTCTTTTTTTCCATTGCGACGAATAGCTGAGAGGTACCGTTGCTGTGCCCGCGGGTGATGACAGATGCCTCTTCGTATAGGTAATATGTTCAGTCCTTTCATGGCATGCCTTGGTATTGTTTTCTCAAGCACTATGGAGACGGACCATTTGGTTTGTGTCCATATGCCTCTCACGGCCTTCGCCACTATGACAGAATCAGTTAGTGATACGAATTCGACATATGTTATCTTGCGACCTTACATTGATAGGATGGTGACTTGTCCTCCAAAGACGTCCCGGACACTGCATCCTAGATCTGTCAGGAAGCCACAAGCAATGCCATGGCGAGAATGAAGGCTTCCCTTGTAAGCTTTGAAATAGGGCAGTGCCTCACATAATCTGCCTCGTCAGTTGGACAGCACTGCCGGTCTTGCCAATTGCGGAGGGTTGCGGGCTTACGCTTTTGTTGCTGACTGGGGTCAATAATCCGGTTTCTCCATCTTGTACGTATGTCTTCTGGGCTTCATAGCGAGCAACTTTCCGACCATGCTCGACCTCCTCTGTTTCGAGCTCCTTATAACCACGCTTGCGAGCGGTTGGCCGGACATTCTTCTGAAGAGCAGGGGCCGGAAGATTTGGGAACAAGAGCGTTGAAGGCGTCAATGCTTGACTCAATAACAATGGGGAGGTTGATGAACGTTCGAAGTGGTTGTTCTCCGATCGTAGGGGCGAATTGGTGAAGGGAACCAGCAGAGATGACGATTGCTTCATGGTCGGAGTGTGAGGGCATTCCATATCCCCATCGTTAAACCATGACGGCGGCGGACTAAGCGGTGACATAGGCGGCGAGCCTGGTGACACTTCTGGTGATCCGGAAGGAACATGGCGGATATCTGCAGCCTTCTTGCGCTGGTTGATCGGTGTGAATTTTGTCGCCATTTTGCTCTTCCTGATGAAGTTGCTCTATTGGGAAGATGTGAAAGATGAGAATTTGGTGTTGCTGGACTGTTGGTCTGTTTTTGCTCTTCAAACTCTGGCCAGTTTGGCAGAGAGCTTTCCTATTGAGGGCCCGAGTTTGAATCTGGAGTACCGGAATCTCAGTCCTGGTGACGACTATCACATATCTCGTCGTCCTCGACCGAGATGTGCTAACAGGGGTGCTTTTTCCGGAACAATGTTGCCAACCAACGGAAGCATGTAAGTGACGGTCAAGTGCGGCCTGTGGTTATTAACTCGGTAATCAAATGTAAGCTTACGATTCAAAGCGTGGTTGCACAGCGTTTGGTGATGGACAGCAATGGTCCGAAGATGGAGCTCGAATCCATCATCCACGGGTCACGATCCTAGCACAGAGGAAAGTTGAGATGAACTGCACTCGGACACTTTCTCAAACAACGAACTGTGGGTCATTGTCCCTAACAGCTCCGCATAATGGATGCCGTGCGGGGTAGTTAGCGATGCGGTGACGGTCTCGCCGTCTCTCGGTCCCTCGGTTTACCCTTTTCCAGTCAACGAAAACAGACATGGCAAAGACTAAAAGACAGAGTATAGTGAGGGCATCGTGAGATGGAAATCTTGCTGTCATTGGTACCAGAAGTGGTGTACCTAGTGTACATGGACGAAATAGGAAGAGTGGGGCTGGTTTCCCCAAATTGAAACTCTGATAGCCGAGGACTTGGGGAAACTGATGTGGGGAAGTGGGGATACGGCACCTAGAAGCGGAAAGTTCAGTGCGGCACTCTTCCGTCTGCATCATGGAGAAGCCCGTCAATCGTGGACCATTGACATCCAGCCGCGGCCAAGACTCGGGGAGATGGCGGAAAGGATTCGGTGGTGACGGGACTGGTGGAGGTGGAGGGCGACTGGATGGGGAATGGGCGCGGAGAAAGAGCGCGACGGGTTCCTTTTTCCCTTCTTGTTTTTCCCTTTCTCTTTTCTTGTACCAATCTCCCTCTTCCTCCATCTCTTCTTCGACAAACAGCCACAAGACTGAACTTCCGTCCCTTTCCTCCGCCATACTCTACTCACCAACTCTTCAAAATGGTCTTCTATCCTCCTCCTTGGGTCCCCAAGCTCCCTTTCGGTACGTTCCAGCCTAGCCATTAATTCAAAGGTTCCCTGACATGCTTGAACTAACGACAACTAGACCCGCCCGACTCAGTCACCATTGGCGAGTTTATGAAGAATGAAGTCTACGGCCGCCGCCCCATCGACAAGAGCAGGAACCCTTGGACATGTGGTCTTACCGGCAAGACATATACCGCGAAGCAGGCCTTCGAAAGGACAGAACTCCTCGCCAAGGCCCTCCACAAGATCATGGGATGGGAGCCCAACGCCGACTTGCCCTGGGACAAGGTCATCTGCGTCTTCTCCTTCAACACCATCGACTACGTTTCCGTCCTCCACTCGGTCCATCGCTTGTCTGGCATCGCAACTCCTGCCAACGTCGCATACAACGCTAGTGAGCTTGAGCACCAGCTTCGCTCTTCGGGCGCAAAGTGCCTGTTCACATGTCTGCCCGTCCTAGAGACCGCCCTCAAGGCCGCCAAGGCCGTGGGCATTCCCGAGGACAGGATCTTCCTCATGGATATCCCTCACCATTCCAAGAAGCTTCCCTACAAGACCGTCGACGACCTCGTTGAGCTCGGCCGCTCCGTACCCGACCTCGAGCCGCTTCAATGGACCAAGGGTCAAGGCGCGCGCCAAGTCGCCTTCCTCTGCTACTCGAGCGGCACCTCTGGTCTTCCTAAGGCCGTCATGATTTCCCACAAGAACGTGATTGCCAACACGATGCAAATCTGCATATTCGAAGATTACGGTCGCAAGAAGAAGGGTGTCGAGACACAAGTCGAGCTCGGATTGCTACCCTTCAGCCATATCTACGGCCTTGTCGTGGTCGCTCACTCTGCCATATGGCGCGGCGATGAGGTCATCGTTCTACCCAAGTTCGAGTTTAACGATTTCCTCCAGGCCATTGAAAGATTCAAGATCAACTACCTCCCTCTGGTACCCCCCATCATCGTTCGTATGTTGAGCAACAGGGATACTCTCAAGAAGTTCGACTTGAGCAGTGTCCGCCACGTCTTTACGGGTGCCGCCCCTCTTGGAAAGGAGACACAGGACGAGTTGCGCAAGCTGCTCCCCAAGTGGAGGGTTGGCCAAGGATATGGCTTGACGGAGACGTCGACCGTTATCTGCGCGACAAGTGAGCATGATATCGTGCAGGGCACATCAGGCTCTCTGGTCCCTGGAGCCAAGGCCAAGATTATCGACCAGGATGGAAGGGAGATTACAGAGTACGGAAAGCCTGGTGAACTTCTCGTCCAGTCGCCGTCAGTTACTCTTGGATATCTCAACAACGAGCGTGCCACTAGCGAAGCGTATGTCTTTGACGAAGACGGAAGGTGGATGCGGACGGGAGACGAGGTCATTGTGACCAAGTCGCCGGCGGGATACGAGCATATCACCATCGTTGACCGTCTGAAGGAGCTGATCAAGGTCAAGGTACATACTGCGGACATGACACTTCCGAACATTTTGCCCAAGTACTAACATACGATACTTTCAGGGACATCAAGTTGCGCCCGCCGAGCTAGAAGCCCATCTACTCGCCCACCCCGCCGTAGACGACTGCGCTGTCATCGCTGTGCACGACGACCGCGACGGAGAAGTGCCAAAGGCCTTTGTTGTGACACCCGCGCCCATGTCGTCTCGGCCTGATGCGGAGATCGCGGCTGAGATCATGAAGCATGTTCAGGAGCACAAGGCCCACTACAAGTGGCTTAAGGGAGGCATTGAGTTCATCGATGCTATTCCCAAGAGCCCAAGTGGAAAGATCTTGAGGCGCTTGTTGAGGGACAAGGATAGGGAAGCTAGACGGGCTCAGGGTGCTAAGCTCTGAGCGAGGAAGCAGTCAGTTACCAAATGATTTTATGAAAGCGTTCTTGGGGAGGTCATGTCTTTGAATACCTACGAGATGCTTGATGTCGGGAAGAAATGCGTCGTTTAAGATATGCAAGTAGTTAGCATTGTGATGATGCCATCAAATACCAGAGTTGTGGACAAAATGACTGGTCCCCTTCGTCCCTTTTTACGAGATCATTTGCATCCAGGCCCATCGGATATCCACATCTCTGAGAGATTTTAGGTCTTCATCAAGTAAATGGGATTTCAGAAACCGGTTACTATTAATAACATTTAGATAAGCTGTTGCTCTCTTAAAGGTTTGATAGCCATTGTACGAGTTTTGTGTAGGTCGAGGTGTTCGGATGGAGTTCACTGCCAATGCGCGCTCAGACTGCCAAAAATGATGTCGTCATAGGCTGCGCTGTCCCGCAACAACATCAGGATCCTACAAAATAATATACCATGATTCTCAAACGCAAGGAATATGCAAAAACCACCCCTATAAAACACATGCCGTCCATCAATCAGTTCCTCTTCTAGATTTCTTGGCTGCATCCCCTTTTCGGAACACGGCATTGACTCTTCATCACCAAACTCACAACAACTTAACCATCTCCCTAGGACCCACATTTCACCTACACCCACAATGTCACTAAGCCGCCACGTAAGTTTGAGCTTCAGGAACCCAAAAGATATCTTAAAAAGTGACTTACACATGCTCTATAGGTTGACCCCGAGGAGATCATTCATCACCTCAAGGACATCAAGCTCCAAGAAAAGGGCAGTAGTAGCCAGAGACAGAATCACCTTACACCCTACACCAGTTCCTACGCCAGCCAGGAAGACATACCCAAGTACAAGATTCCCGAAGATGGCACACCAGGAGACACCGTCTACGCCATGCTCAGGGACGAGCTGGACCTAGACGGCCGGCCAAATCTCAACATGGCCAGCTTCGTCAACACCTACATCGAAGAAAACGCCCAAAAGCTCTTTGTCGAAAACCTAGGCAAGAACTTATCCGATATGGACGAGTACCCCGCCATGATCTCCTTCAGCGACCGCTGCGTCAGCATCCTCGCCCATCTCTGGGGCGTCCAAAAGGGCGAAAAAGCCATCGGCACCGCCACCGTCGGCTCATCAGAAGCCGTCCACCTCGGCGGCTTAGCCATGAAGCGTCGATGGCAGGAGAAGCGCCGGGCCGAGGGCAAGGACGCCTACAAGCCCAACATCATCATGGGCGCCAACGCGCAAGTCGCTCTGGAAAAGTTCGCCCGCTACTTCGACGTCGAGGCCCGCATCCTGCCCGTCTCGGCCAAAAGCAACTACTGCCTCGACCCAGCTTTAGTAAAGGAGAACCTGGACGAGAACACCATCGGCGTGTTCATCATCCTCGGCAGCACTTACACAGGCCACTACGAGCCCGTCGAAGAGATCCACAAGATCCTCGACGAGTTTGAGGAGAAAATGGGCATCGACATCCCCATCCACGTCGACGCCGCCAGCGGGGGGTTCGTCGCCCCTTTTACCTACGCAAAGACAGGCGGTTCAAAATGGAACTTTGAGCTTCCCCGCGTCAAGTCCATTAACGTTTCGGGCCACAAGTACGGGCTGGTCACCCCCGGTGTGGGGTGGATCGTCTGGCGCGACGAGTCCTTTTTACCCAAGCATTTGATTTTCGAGCTGCACTATTTGGGGGGAACCGAGTACAGCTACACGCTCAACTTCTCGCGGCCGGGCGCCCAGGTGATTGTGCAGTACTATAACCTCATCCACCTCGGCTTTCAGGGGTACCGCGATGTGGTGGAGAATTGTCTCTCCAACGCGCGCTTGCTTTCAAAGGCCCTGGAGGCGACGGGGTGGTATACCTGCGTTAGCGATATTCATCGTCCGCCAAAGAAGCAGGCTTATTTGACGTCTGGGTCTAGTGGTGACGAAGGAAAGAACGAGCAGAGCTCTGAGAGCCAAAATGATGATCAGAAGGCTGAGAGGGACGAATCCAAGACCCACGTTTCTGGCTCCTCAGACGCCAAACCCAAAGACCTCGAAGAAACCTCCGCCGACTACACCCCCGGCCTCCCCGTCGTCTCCTTCCGCTTCACCGACGAGTTCCAGAAGGAGTACCCGCACGTAAAACAAGAAACCGTCTCTCTCCTGATGCGCGCCAGGCAGTGGATCATTCCCAACTACGCTTTGCCGCCCAACGAGGAGCAGACGGAGATCTTAAGGGTGGTGGTTCGCGAGTCGTTCTCGTTTGATCTGATTGATAGGCTGGTGACGGACTTGGTGTCGGTAACGGAGACGCTGATGGAGAATGATGAGGTTGATTTGAGTGTGTTGCAGGGGCATCAGGGTGGACGGAGGAGGCCGGTTACGAAGGAGGATAAGAAGAGGCAGAAGGAGGAGAGGGAGCAGGAGGAGAGGAAGGGGGAGGAGAAGGGGGAGGAAAAGGGGAAGAGGGGGGAGAAGCAGAAGGAGGAAAAGAAGAGGATGGGGGAGGGGATTCATAGGAGTGTTTGCTGAGTTAGGTCGGGGGTGGAAGAGAGAGAAGGGGTGTGTGCTAATGGAAGGTTGTAATTGATCGTATTGTGAATGCAAAGAATGTTAATAGTCAGGCCTGATTCAATGATGTTCAAGTGAGTCCCAACAAGAACAAAAAAAAGATTCCCGACCACGGGTTCGAACGCACCACCTCTCCAGACCCTCTGGAAAATGAGCAAAAAAAAACAACAACCGCTCGTTCAGAGCAGTGGTGAACCGTTTTGAATCCATTTGATTTCTTCTGTCGACTGGAGCGTTCCCAGATACCATATAGGTAGACCGGCTACTAGGTAGTGAAGACCCCTCTACGTGTCTTAGCACACACCGTTCCCGATCCGGACAGGTAATAGATTTTTGAGTTTTGAGACTCAAACGGTAGACCACTGTGCCATCTGACCAAGCGGTTGTTGTTGGAAAGAGGGACCAACCAGCTGTATGGTTGGGGTTGAGATCGGATGAAGGAGTGTTAGGGAAGGTACGGCAGGTGCGGCAGGTGCGGCTAGCAGCTGGCCCCGGGACTCGGAGTTCGTATCACGGGCTGGGTGCACAATGACCCAGCCCGAGAAACTACCAAAAGATATACGATGTTCTGCTTGTAAGGCAGAACTTGATGTGCACACTATAGACCAATGTAAACCTGTGACAGTTCGAATAGTTCAACTGAAAGCAGCTACCGGGGATCTTTTCTGGTATACCTAGGCATCTGCTAGCTCCAGTAGATGACGATATCAGTACCAGTAACAATGGTCATCTTTCGAGTGTCAAGTGAGTTCCCATGGAGGATACAGTCCACACACAATCCCTCAGAATCACCAGCCAGCATGAGGAACAATCCAATGTGTATGAACCAAAAAAAGAAAAAATGGTATATTCATTTCACGCCATTCTAAGCACTCCAAAGATCGCTTCTATATAATGCACTACCTCCCATCCTTTTCTTCCTCTCACCCCCAACAGCAAATGTCCCAACCATTTACTGAACAAACTCGCTCTTCTCGTTGACATAAAGGTCAACATACTCATCAACCGACATGGCCTCCAGCTCCTTGGGGTTCTGGCCGAGAGCAACCAGCTTCTCGACCTTGTCGGCGCTGAAGTGGGGCTCCAAGTGACGCTTGTACTTGGCCAGGATATGGGGCTTGGCCTCCTCGCGACGGAGACGGTGGCCGAGGGGAGCCTCGACGACGACCTCGTCAAGGAAGGTGCCGTCGTTGAGCTCGACGGTAAGACCGTTGGAGATGGTGCGGAGGGCGGGGTCGTGGTAGTCGGCGGTGAACTGGGGGTCCTCAACGCACTTGATCTTCTTGCGGAGGGACTCGACGAGCTCGGAGGTGGCGGCCTCGGAACCGTCGGTGTAGTCGCCGGCGGTAAGACGGCCGAAGGTGAGCATCACAGAGCACATGTACTGGATGCAGTGGTCGCGGTCGGCAAAGTTGTCCATGGGCTTGAACTGCTTGTCGATGATGCGGATGCAGGCCTCGTGGGTGCGGATGGTAACCTCCTTGATGTCGGCGGCGGACTTGCCCATGGCCTTAAGCTGGGCGTGGATCTTCTCCGAGGCCTCGACGGCGGTCTGGGAGTGGAACTCGGCGGGGTAGGAGACCTTGAAGAGAACGTTCTCCATGACGTAGCTGCCGTAGGGGCGCTGGAACTCGAACTTCTTGCCCTTGAAGAGGACGTCGTAGAAGCCCCAGACGGGAGCGGAGAGGACGGTAGGGACACCGGGCTCGCCCTTGAGGACCTTGAGGGCCAGGTTGACGGCGCGCTGGCAGGCGTCACCGGCAGCCCACGACTTGCGCGACATGGTGTTGGGGGAGTGGCGGTAGGTGCGGAGGGACTGGCCGTCAACCCAGGCCTGGGTGATGGCGTCGGCGGTCTGCTTCTCGTTGAGGCCGAGCATCTTGGAGACGACGGCGGTGGAGGCGACCTTGACGAGGACGACGTGGTCGAGACCGACCTTGTTGTACGAGTTGAGGAGAGCGAGGCAGCCCTGGATCTCGTGGGCCTTGATCATGCCCTCGAGAACATCACGGACGGTGAACTGCTTGCCGTTGGCGAGGTTGCCGCCGGCCTTGTTGGTACGGGTGATCCAGTCGGCGACGGCGAGGATGGCGCCAAGGTYGTCAGAGGGGTGGCCCCACTCGGCAGCGAGCCAGCAGTCGTTGTAGTCGAGCCAGCGGATCATGGCGCCAATGTTGAAGGCGGCATTGATGGGGTCGAGCTGGTAGGGGGTACCGGGGACCTTGGGGCCGTTGGGCACCACGGTGCCGGGTACGGTAGGACCGAGGAGCTTGGTGCACTCCTTGAAGCGGAGGCCCTCAAGACCGCAGCCAAGGGTGTCAAGGAAGACCCATCTGGCAGTGTCAAACTGTAGACATTGGCGGTTAGCATGTGGTGTTTTGTGCATGTAGGTTTGTGTAGGTTTCGTCCGATGTTTTTCATCGGTTCATCTGATAGCTCCCTTGAGATTGAGGGCTTTTTGAGACGAATTGACCGGAAGGGACGGAAGAGCAATTGACAACAACTTACAGCAAGCTCCGAGTCAATGTTCTTGTTAAGGACATAGTCGGCAATGTCGGTGATCTCGGGGTCATAGCCCTTGTGGTGGGCGGGCGAGGGGGTGACGCCGGGGGCGGCAGACTGGAGGGAAGCCATGGTAGAGAAGCTGCTGGTGCGGGTGTTGGGGAGAGCAGAAGTGGAAGTGGAGGAAGAGTTCTGGAGTCTGAAGGCAGACTGGAGACCGGCGGATCTGGTGCAGCCAAGGTTGCTCACACGCTGGGATAGGCGCACTTGCTTGGACGCCTGGCGCAAACCGCGGTTGACAGCAGACATTATGGTGTTTTAAGAAGAGGTAAGGAAGAAGCTGA
This sequence comes from Neurospora pannonica FGSC 7221, assembly GCA_009805235.1. Taxonomy (NCBI): domain Eukaryota; kingdom Fungi; phylum Ascomycota; class Sordariomycetes; order Sordariales; family Sordariaceae; genus Neurospora; species Neurospora pannonica. Next base: position 10,474 of record RANY01000218.1, read on the forward strand.
TGGAGGAGAAGGAGAAGAAGAAAGGGAGTGAGGTGGCCCGGACAAACAAGAAAGTCGAAGCCAAGAGACTTTTTATGTTTCTTTTCACTCCCGCTCGGCTTAACACGCCGAGCCAACACCAGCGTGTACCTTCTCGGCCTGGGGACACTTGGCGCGGGGCTGACTAGCACTCCAACTCGGTGCCGCCGTCGCTCAGACGGAAGAGCTTGAATTGGTCGACCAGCGTGTTTTACCGCGGTCTGCCGAACCTGTTCTCCCCACATTCGGTCGGGCGCTGGCTGGTGACTGGCTAGAGAGGTGTCGGCGCTGGCCAGTGTTACATCTTGTGATCGGTCTTGCAAGAGGGAAAAAAGATGCCACTAAGCCCAGAGAGGCATCTCAATACGACAGCGACGTTTCCCCTTTCACCGTCCGCCCATTGAGAAAAGATCGGCCAGGGTTATGTAAGACGGCGAGGACGGCTGAAAGGGCGATTGAGCCTCATCACGAGCCTCGTTGGACTTTTTTCGACGTTGATATGTAGTGTGGGTATCCATCGAGGTTCTCATGGCACGAAGACAAAAAAACGGGAGAACAATCACAGACCCAAACAAAAACAAAAAACCCCCTTTCTCCTCACATGCGTTTGCTTTCCCCTCACTCCCCCCCCCCCCCACCCCCCCCCCCCACCCCCCACACCCCCCACCACCACCACCCCCNCCCCCCCCCCAAAACTCTAATTACATATAGGAACCACCATGTCCTCCACCTCAAAACACGGGGCCCCTCCTTTTGCCTTTGGTTTTCTCCATGTGACGTTTGTGCAGCCAAACAGCACCCCATTTCCTCCAAGGTTGTCCCCCTTTCTGCCCACGCCGCGACGGAGTCTGAGGAGCCTCTCCCCACGCATATCTGGCATGTTCGCCCGCGGCCGCAGGCGGGGAGACAGGCGGGCGCAGGCTGTCAAACCTGTCAATACGAGTCATGTTCCTTGCTTTCCGTTGCTGAGAAGCCCTGTGGACGCTCTGTCTCCAGTATCTCGAGGGGCATTGCCTGCAATCAGCACGTTGAAGAGGGGGAAATTCCACTGAGTCCACCCAAATTCCCCAGGCTTTACCCCAAGCGGTGCTCCATCTCCGCAGTGATGCACGGGCAATCCGTATTTGACTCCATTCCCATCTCCGCCCCCGTGAGCTCCAACGTCTCCAGCAACTCCAGCGGCTCCAGTGTGGTTCCAGTTCCGTGGCGGGCCTGGGCGAGAGCGGGGACTACGGAGCCCCGAAGACGGAGCCGGCTGTTAGTCTCGGCGCTTTTTGTGTGTGATAGCAATCATACACTTGTACGTATTGTACCCAAGATGTGATGGTTGGATGGCTAGGCTCGGCAAGGAGGTGCGTGATAGCAAAGTTACGTAGCCCTCAGGAGTTTGGAGTTTGCCATTCGGTTGATGGGAAGTTGGGATGCCCCTGGTCCGGGCGGTCATCGGTGCTATCCCATGGTCGAGACGGGCAAGATCATGATGTTTCATGAGAATCGCACATGGCAAGGTGGGAAAATCAACAACAAGCAAAATGTGGTGATATTGTCTAGACTATATCCCTGAGGAGGCCACACCTCAACGCTTCGCCTCTTTCGCTGCCCCCTTCGCCATGGCTTCACACACGCGCCAGGCTGTCACGATCCGTTGTGTCTCACTCTTTCGCAGTTGCACATATTCTTCTTCGCCTTGCGCCAGGCGCCCCATGACAATCTGAGCCTCGATGTCTGCCTTGCCTAGCTTCTCCAGCTCTCGGTAGAAACCAAGAAAGATAAACCCAGGGGCTTCGAGGGCGCCTGTCGTTGGCTTCATCACCAGCTCGCCGAGGCCTTGGCCAAACCCTTTGAGGAACCCGACCGTTCCCTCCTCGCGCGCGCCTGCGATGGGTCTGGTGAAAACACCGGAGAGACCGACCCAGAGGTTTTGGCTGAGTTTCTAATGATGTGGTGAGTGTCTCTACTGCCAAAATTGTTCGGATAAGAATGCGTAGCTTACTCGTCCTGCAGCAATTATCCCGCTTTGCCAGCCATCGATGTCTCCCGAGCTGTTGCCGTAAGGATGCCCATGAATTCGGGAGAAATCTTTGGCTAGGATTTCAGTGATGACGATGGGCGAAATCTGGCTTAGATGACCCAGAACAATGTTCCTCTGAACCCCTGAGACCGTATCAGGATTGAGGTCTGGCCGATGTTTCGAAAGTCTCTATCTTCTGGAATGATACCTAGGTAGGGAAGCTGGTTACTGGCGGCAAGGGCAAGGTAATCAGAGGGAACCTACGGTTGGAGCTCCTCAATCTCCGACGCTCCTCCAAGAACAACGGCCACTGCACTGATGGGTGATAGAGGAACCGGAGTATACTTCGTCTTTGCCATCAAGGACGCAAGCTCCCCGCTGACAAGAGAACAGGGCTGACAGTCTTCAAGGAGCCGCCAATGGACGGAAACTGCTGTCTCCTCGAACGAGCCAAAGGAGTAGATGTGACGCTCCCAATCCTCGGGCTTTTCTCTCAGCGTTCGGGACCTAAAGTAAGTAGTCGGTATCTTGAGACGGTGTCGTATGCCGACTGCGGTTAGGAAGTCTACCGGGTCAAGCTCCAGGACCTCTGCCCTGAACTTGTTGATTGTCTCACCTATTTCGCACCAAAGCATAATCTCCATGATACTGTACGTGAAGAGGTTGGCCAAGCTTCGTTTGGCTTCGCAGATCTTGACACATACGAGAGGATGAGGAAAACTGCGGGTTGGGCTCCAAGGCCATCTTTACAAACCAACACATTAGCATCAACCCCCATCAGTTTCAATCCTCATAACTCACCTCGACAGCACATGAACAGGAACACCCAACTTCTCCGCACAATGCAAATGCGCAAACTCCTTGTGGCAAGCCACAATCGCATCCGCAATAAACGGTTTCCCATCACTGGTAAACGGCGCAACGCACGCCCTCCACGAATCCTCCAGCATCGCATACACCGACTCCTTCCACCTTTCCCTCTCGGCCGGCCCGCGGTGAGACTTGATCCATTCCTGGGCCCCAAAAGCATCCACATAGTCACCACATCCTGATCCTCCTCCGTATTGTCCTCCGTGTTGTTTGCCACACCGGCCGCCCAGACTAAAGTACTCGAGCTTGCAACCCTCAACCTGCGCCTGGTAGTCCGGGTGCGTGGCCACCCKGATGCGATGGCCAAACTTGTCGCGCAGCCAGACGGCTACGGCGGTGAAGTGGCGCACGTCGTCGGCGAAGCCGATAGCAAGCATGACGATGTTTAGTCTTGTGCCTCGGCCTGAGGAGAGAAAGGGTTGCGGTTGCGGTTGCGGCTGCAATTGTGTGGGCGTTGGCGTGGCTGATCGGGGAGAGGGGGCGTTGGTAGGGGTGGATATCCCGGATATGGAAGACTCGGGAGTTCTGGTTCCTACTGGTAGGGGTACGGGTACGTTGAGGCGCCTGTCGGGTGAAGTTCCTTGCTGTCTGGTGATGTTGAGGCGGACCTTGCCGTCGTTGCCGTACTAGAGCTTGAAGTCGAAGCCCATGCTGTCGAAGGCGAGGCGGGTGCGAGCGGCTTCAGCGTCGATACTCATGACTCTTGATTTGCCCTCGGCTGCTTCTCGAGCGAGGATGAGGGGTGATTTGGGACGTTCTGGTGGACGGTCTGGTCTGAGAAGTGACATTATGAGGCTCTGAGGTTTCTAGGTGATTGAGGGTTCGTTTAGGTGGGGATAGGAGGGCGGTAGTAAACATGCTCAGGCTGGGAATGCGACGATGACGATGAAGGACAGTAGAAATACAATCAAGTATGTCAAGTAGGTACAGTCCATTGTCACTTCCTCAACTGAACTGTTCGAGCTTCGGCCTCGGGCCGCTGCCGGACCATACCTTCCATGCCTACAGCTCCTGCCATACCACTCCTCCATATCATACCTCCCGTCATAATGACCGACCATATACCTGGTTGGTCCCTCTTCCCTTTCCAACAACAACCATTTGGTCAGATGGCACAGCGATCTATCGTTTGATCCCTCAAAACCTCGCTTGTTATTCGGAAGACGAACATCGTTATGGGAATTGATGTAGTTATCACCTAGAACTAGCAGATGCCTATAGTAGAGAAGACCTTGAGGATGACGACTCCCTAACCAGTTGCAACAACCAAAAAAATACGCAATGAACCAACTCCCTAAAGACTAAGAAAAGACAAAAGACGGCTACGCCCTTCATATGACCTGCAAAACCCCCACGCACAATGCGCAGTAAGTATACCTCTAAGATGCCTGCCTCAACAGTGTAAAGAAAACCCAATAAAAGGGGTTAATAGATATTGATGTAGCCTTCCTCGAGACCAGGTACCATCATGTCAAGCGATATTCTTGCCCAACGATTCCTAACCGTCAAACTCGACGCCCACAACTTTACTCGTCACACCTCCGCCATTACCACTCGCTTCACCACCGCCGCTGCCTTGTTGTAACTGAGCCTCGGCAGTAGGATCACTAGCCTCCGCATCCGCCCCCGTCAACAAATCCCTATCCGAACTCCTCACGCCACCCCTTCCATCCGACACGCTTCCAGCAGCTGAGACACCACCGTTCCCACCAAGCGACAGACCCTCAACAGGCCCACCATCATCCTCATCATCATCTTCTTCATCGCCGCCGCGATTCGCGCCGCCCGGCCTCTGCTGCCCAGGCAGCGCATTCTTCTCCAACTCCCTCTGCGCCTCCTCCATCCTCCTCCTTACTTCCGCGGCAACACGCATCCCGTCCGTGACGATATTGTCCAACACGCCTCTTAGACCGCGGCCGGCACCTGCACCACCGCCGCCTTGCTGGTTGTTTCCTCCGCCGGCACCGGCGCCGAAGAAGCCGATGTTGGAGAAGGTGCTTCCTAGACCGCCGACGCCGTAGGAGGACGAGGCGTTGTTGCCGGAAGAGTTACCGCTGGACATGTTGATTCCCTCGACGAGGTGGAACGAGCACGGGAAGGAGGACTCGAAGAATTGCTCGAGGAGCTCGTCGGCTAGGACGACCATGCGGAAGGTGGGCAGGGTGATGTGCAAGGGATTGTTGGGGTCAAGAGCGATGTTGGCCTTTTCCGACTGCTGGCGCGAGACGCGGCGGCGGTGGTCTTCGTCGTTGTTGGAGATGGAGGAGGGCGCGGTGGATGGGTCGAGGTGCAGCGAGGAGGGCGGTTGCAGGCTCGACGTAGCGGTGTCTTCGGAGCGCTGGGCTGGCCGGGGGCTGGCGGTTGGGGAGTCCATGGCTAGGAGATCATCATCGTTCTCTTCGTCGAAGTCGTCGTCATCGTCGCCGATGGCAAAGGCATCTGGGTCTGCCAGCCCTTGGGCGGCATCGTCATCATCAATGGAGATCAGGTTGTCTTCCTGACGTGACGCTGTCTGCTGTTGTGCCGGTTGCTGGCTGTTCTGGTTATTGGGATGATCTGGGTCTGCGTACTCGAAGCATCTCCTGATAAATGCACTGACACTCCCGAGGAATCTCTCGTTAATAGACTGATCGGGCACATCATTTCCAGGGCTCACCATGCCCTCCGTCATCATCCCGTTAGGTGCTGTTGCGCGATCCAGTGCACCCTCCAATCCCCGACGTGATAGGAAGAGCAAAGCCTCGGACATGCGCAATATGCCTTCCCGATCAACCTTGCCGTCCCCATCATCGTCATGTAGTTCAAAGAAGTAGTTAATCGTTCCCATGATATCCCGCTTGCCTTTGATGCGAGCCAGACCAGTAACAACGTTTTGGAGGGTGAGCGCGGAACTGGAATCAAAGTCCCACTTTCTGAACAACCTTCGGAGGAACTCGTGGTCTGCTGGTTCAGGACCATTGCCCCAGGGAGACATAGATGACTCGTTCTTCCGGAAGCTGTTGTAGAAACCTCCCCCGCTGCTAGAACCGGTGTCACGGCGAGACTGAGTGGGGGAATCCGAAACAGCCCACTTGGCGATACCCGCGAGGAACTCTCTGAAGGCATCGTAATCCATCAGGCTCGTGCTCGGACCCAACCCAACTCGCCCCTTTTCGACATTCCCCTCATCTACCATTTGGCCGATTCTCGATATCCGGTTGCTCTTGGCTCTCCTTGCCTCTTCTTGTTTGATGATAAGATCACGTTGCTGTCTCTCGTACAGCACACCGTAAAACCTGTCGTATACCGCACCGAGCTCATCGGTGCTAAGAAGCTTGCTCTCCGGCCCCAGGTTCCGGATGGCCGTCCGCTTGGCAAAGCTCTCAATGTTGTTCAGCACGGCGTCCTTGTTCTTTAGGCGGAGCTCTGTGATCGTACTGTGCGTGATACCAGAGAACTCCTTGAATGCCACCACCATCAACTCCTGAAACCTGGTAACAGCTCTCAGCTTCGGATTTTCCGACTTGGGATGTGCCGACTCATCCAACCGAGCAAAATAATTCTTTAATACCGAGATGAAGGCACCGTCGTCAGTGGCATCCAGTAGCTCCTCGCCGTTTATTCTTAGAATAGCCAAGCCAACCTGGAACAGTACCTTGGGGCCTTCGACGAAGAAGACATCCAAGACTCTGAAGGCGAAGACCAAGGGCATAGAGTTAATGTATAGTGACAGAAACCACGGAAGAGAGACCACCGAAAGCTGCACATCGCATTTCACCAAGTGTTCCCACAGGATGGGCATGGTCCTCTCCACAAGGGATTCGAACACCTTCTGATCCAGGAGGGTACCATACATGGTGGTGGAGTAATACCCAGGTACCAGCCGATCGCAGAGAGTCGACAAGAGGAAGAATGCCTGAGCTTCAGACATGTAGATAAGCAGGGCGGCGACCACAATATTCATGGCTTGGCAATAACCAACGTCGGCGTTGACCCAACTGTAAGCGGTAAGAACCCGGCGCAACCGGCCGATACCTTCCTCGCTCTGGAACCCCGGGTACTCCGGAAGACTTCGGTTGAGATCCTTTTCGATCTCGTCGATGGCCAGCGATTCTTTCCCCGAGTGCTTGGCGAGCGTATCGGCGTACAACGTCGGGTTCTCTAATCGAAGGTAGACGGAGCCTGATGTCAGCTCCCAAATTTCGCCCCTTAGCCTGTTTGGCAGACCGACTCTGATGAGCTTGTGGAAGGTAGGTTGACGGATCAAGGTCACGTTCCGGCCGTTGTCCCGGAGATATTCGGCCCATAGTCGCATCTTTGCCCGGTCTCGCAGTTTCTTGGGATCACCAGGGTATCGGAAGATCATGCCGAGCCCCGCGTCGGGCGGGTTGGCGCTCTTCTGCTCCTCGGGTCGGAGCAGGTATTCCGAGTAGCACTCGCCGATGACCTTCTTGAGTTTGCCAACGTTTCCCACGGCCGCACGGAGCCCCTTCTTGAGACCGTCACAGAAGCGCTCACATGCTACCCGAGTGCCGGCAAGCTGGATAGTTATCCGTTGTTCCCTCACCTCCTTCCTGTCCTTGTTCTCCTTGGGGGCATCCTGGCTGATTCCGTTCCATGTTGTTATCGCGAGAGCAAACTGTTATCGTCCCATGTCAGCACTGGTCCCGACATCCCTGTTTGCTATCTTCTTGAAGGGATGATATCCTACCTGGAAGTTCTGGCTGTGAAGGCGCTCTACCCTGCGGATCGAGCTTAGCGGGAAAGTAAACCCGTTACCGCTGGGTCCTCCGCCATGAGTCTGACCGGTAAATGCCGAAGAGGTCGAGGTGCTAGCTGACTGCAGGAAGCTCGAAGGCGTGGTAGAGAAGCAGAGATACGCCTCTGAAAGGTGCAATTTCCCGGCGTAGTGGAAGCCCCTATCTTGGTCCTTGCCGCCCTGTGTCACGTTCGAAGGAGGGATGGTGAGCTCGGCTGTGATCTCGTAGAGCGGGTGTTGGGAGTCGGGCAGCCGAAATTGGCTCTGGAAGAGGGAGGCCTTGGACGGGTTCTTGTCGGAATCGGTCAGGTTCAGGCCCTGGGTCGGATCGAGCAACTGTTGTGCCTTTTGCACAAAGCTCGATAGGTTCAACATTGCTGCTGTGGTTGTGCGAGCTCACGGCCCTGCCATCAAGAGGCCCCGAGGCAGCTGTGTGTGTAGGTATGCGGTTGTAGATGATGGTATCGAGCGGCGGGCAGCGGAACGATTGGCGGGCTGATGACGGTCGATCGGAAGCTCAGCTTGGCGGCATCGCCCGGCAACCACTTGTTGCTCTTGCAGTGTATGGCTGGGGAGCCTCGGTGTAGACACCGATTAGAAGCGAAGGATAGTAGGATGTTTCGGTATATATGGTTGAAGCAATGGCAACTCGAATGGCCTGTGTAGAGTGGTGGTGGCGGTGGTGTGGTGGTTGTTGGTTGACCTTCCAGCTGCTCCGTTCTTTATGGTATTTAGCCGAGCACTATATCTTGGTCGCCGGCAGTGATGGTTCGCCGTGACTTGAGTTGTATTATATCAAGAGGTGCCAGTCGGGCGAAGGTGTTGTCGAATGGGCAACGACTTGTGCTGTAGTGGTCTGTGTGCAGATGATGTTTGCGGCTCGGGCAGTCGAGTGGGATGGAAGGCATGGGAGATTAAAGCGATGGAGGTTTCCCGTCCTCGTCCATTGCTTGGTGTACGTATTTCACCCCCAGTGTGGGGACCTGTCTGCCCTGTGTTTCAATGATGCAGCCCAGCTGACCCGTGCGGGCCAACCGCTTCGCAGCAGCGGCAGCGGCAGCGGTGGCAGCTTCCTAGCCTTCTAGGTACCGACGCAGCACAGGGCACCCCCTACCTGAACCGGAGGTTCCTGACGTTAGCGCATTGCTGGGGATTCCCTCAACTTCCCATCCAATCCGCCCGCCTAATCCGCTTTCCATTATCGCCCATGTTTCCTATTACTTGATGTTCAATCATCGACAAGCGGCGAGATGAAAACATAGTGCTGTGGTAAAACCTTGGACTCATTCAAACGTAATCCATCTTTCCTATACTAACTATGTGTAACGTTCATCGTACCTCTGCCCTCTAGCAACGTCAAGTGTCTACCTAGAGCTTTAACTCTCTCTGAGGTGCGCTAGGTAGGGGGGATATAAGATCATAAAAAAAGCATCAAGTAACAGATAACCCGCGACGCCGTCCCAGTACCGTCCTGTAATAACTCCGTTTCCGCCTCTTCCCATTTCGGTCGCTTCTCCTTCTCGAGAACCGACGAAGAGCAATGATATGAAAAGTCCCGATAGACAAAGCTACGATCATAACCATGGCTTCGCTGTGCTGTCGCCCTCGAGGGAGGGACAACTTGACACATTGGAGACGGGGCCTACTTGGAATGTCAAGCATACCCGTCTCCTCAATGTCAAGCGCACAATGAAACACCCGAGTGACTTCAACCCGTCACACCATATATCCCATCCCACCGATCATACCCGGTATGCCTCTTTCCAATGAGCCGATAGCCCCCTTGAAATCTCCTCACCAAAAACCGCCCAAGATTCAAAATACTTGGGCGCTTGAACCCCTTCGACGACGACGAGGCCCTTTCACTAAAAGTCCTCAAAATACTTTTCGTACTTCTCAAACATCTCATCCGTGTACGCCTCGTTGTTGACGTCCTGCTCGGGGTACACGTCGAAGCACGAAGCGTCGCCGGGGTGGCTTAGGTGAGGGATGATGGGACCCTTGTGGCATTTTTGCTCCACGGCCTCCCAGTCGACGCCCTTGAACCATGGGTGCGCCTTCACTCTTGCCGCGCCGCCGCTCATGTTGCCGAGTCGCATAGACCGGTCGACTGTGCAGAAGGACCGGATGATGTCCTTGGCTTCTTCGCTGATTTCTGGTGTGGCGGGGAATAGGACTGGCTTTTCTACGATTCTAAGTTGGGTGTTAGTGAACAGCGAACGTGACCATCTGGGCGGTTTAAAGCGGTATGAACTTACTGTCTGTAGATCTCTAGGGGATTGTTGTGGTAGAACGGCGGATACCCAGTGAGGAATTCATATATCAGGATCCCCAACGCCCACCAGTCCACCGCTGTCGTGTGGCCCTTATTCTGAATAACCTCGGGGGCCAGGTACTCTGGAGTGCCACAAAGGGTGTAGGTCTCGACCGGGTGTTGATCGTCCTTGTACCCCAACCGCTTGGCAAAACCAAAGTCGACCAGCTTGATGTGCCCGTCCGCATCCAACAGCAGATTCTCGGGCTTCATATCCCGGTAAGCTATTCCGCCCTGCTTTTCGTGGAGGTACTCGAGCACGAGCACGATCTCGGCCGCGTAGAAGCGCGCCATCTCCTCGTCGAACCGTCGGTATTTGCGCAGGTATGTGAACAGCTCTCCGCCGGGAATGTAGTCGAGCAAGAGGTAGAGGAAGTCGCGGTCGGCAAAGGAGGCCTGGAGACTGGTGATGAACGGGTGACMCGTTACATCCTTGAGGATCTGTCGCTCGTGGCGCACATGGTCGATCTGTTTTAGTCTGATCACTGTAACTGTGTGTTAGCGACCCCGACCCCCGACATTCTCTGTTTTGCGGCCCAAGCGAAACTAACCTTCGGTCTTTCTTAGAATCTTCAATGCGTAAACCTTTTGACGGTCAATATCGGTGCCATTGGCTGGTCGGACGAGTACCACACGAGCAAAGGTGCCTATCGACCGTTTATAAGTGGTTAGCACTATCACCGTCCGTAAGGCGCATTGAAGTCTTTCAACCGTACCAGTTCCTAATGTCCTTATGCGATGAAAGTCGCTTAGCTGGGGCTTGCGCGTGGCCATGTCGAATCCACCACCGGTATTATTCTGTTGGGTTTGTGATGGGTCATTTCGGCGCTGGTCGTTCTGGTGCGAGGTATGGTGCGAAAGCATGCAAGGATGAAGGTGCGGTTGCGATTGCGCCTGCTGCTGTTGTTGGCGCTGCTGGGCGGCTGCAAGTAACCCCTTTGCCTGCAGTGGGTGTAGCCCACCGCCAAATGAGTGTGACGAGGCGACGGTGGCCGCCATGTTGGATCCAGACCAGTGAGTTATTCGGAAAGCGGCAGCTATGTTTCGGCTTTTCGATTCGTCCGAGAAGGGGCGTTCGTGGGTATCGACAAGAGTCCCTATGGTGGCTGTATTTGAGGAGGAAAGTGGAGGTGGAAAGGCAAATGTTCCGCTCGTGATGTTTCCCGAGATAGGTGATGGCACTCGGGATCAAGCCGCCCAGATTATGCGAGTCTGACAGGCGCGGAAGAAGGGCCGAAAGGAAAAATCCAGAACCGTAACCGTTCAAGAAAGCGGATCAGACGAAGTCCAGACGGGATATACAGCAAAAAAGAGGTGCGTGTAGTCGGCGAACAGCGTCAGGGGTTAAAGTTATCGAGCGCGGCGTCTAGACTATATGTCTATGTGTGTGTCGAGATCGTATTGTTGTGGGCCACACGCTAGTAATGTCGGGCAAAGTCAATGGCAGATCGTTGCAGTATGAAGAGTTGGGGACAGAGTTTAAAGAACGGGAAAAGACGTGGTGGTATCGCGGGGTTTTTGACAAGATAAGTTGTTTCTCGGGTAGAGGTCGGGTCGGGTCCCATCCGGCCCAGCGGGATGTCAGTGACGAAGAGCAATACTAGAGAACGGAAGCTGGGAACTGGAGTCCTGTATAATCGTGGGACTAAAAGCAGGCATGGATTGAGGCCCGGCATGGGTGTGAACTGTGTGAAGGGTGTGAACGGGCAACGCTCGTGATCCATTGCTTCACTTGGACATCCCATCTCGACATCAAATGCCTTACCTTACCGTACCTTATCCAGGTCCAACCGAGTTCCCGACGGACTCCTCACTGTCCGCCAGGCACTCTGCAGTGATTCACGCGCTTCGCAGTGGGGGGAATGGGGGGATGAGACCTGGGGGCGTGGGCATTGTGGGCAGTGGGGGCTTTGTGTGGGCTTTGTGTGGGAACGAGGGCGGCGGGGATGACGTTGGTTTCTGCAGACCCCAGTTTCTGCGCGACATCTCGTGGACCTGGATTGCCCTGATGGCGCCCTGAAGATGGGAGAGGCACGGTTTCTGAACAAGACGGAACCGACCGGCGGCGAATCGCAGCGAATCAGGTCTTTTACAATTCCGAGACGGGACCCGGAACTTGACGAAGGCTGAATTTGTTAGAGGGCGGCCCGCGTGTCCCTTTTTCTGCCCTGAGGTTGCAGAGCGGGAGAGTTTGTGAGAAGAAACACAGTGGACAGGTTTCGATTCCTTGACAAGAACCTAATACATTAACAGATACGACGATGCACGGTACACTAAGCGCTCGGAGACCAGTCAGGAAACACAGACCTCAACTAGGCTCTATCACCAAACTTCCAGTTTCATGCTAGCTACAAGCTACATCGTGAAGGATCGGTTCAGGGCAGTTTCAATCTAGGAAAGAACCGGTTCGACGGTTGTTGATATTCCGTAATTGTCAAGGGATTCTCTGCCCAGGGACCCTCCGCCAGCGTCTAAAACAGCCGCACCGGTTTTAATCGTAATTGCGGGGTTTCTCAGGCAGTCCGGGGTCCAAGAGGATCCAGAGGGACATCGACATCCCCTGTATTTTTCTGTACATTGACGCAGTGCAAGAGAGATGGGCTCCTCTTTTAAGGTTCCCTTGGCTCCTCATCTCGATACTATTCTCTTGTGCGATGTCGTCGTCTAAACATACCCAAACGCACTCTGTCATCCCCAACGTTCTACCGTTGAACACAGCAGAAAATGGACGGGACCAGTTGCGAATCGAAGATATTGAATCTACCGGCGCCTGACGAACGGGTATGGCAGCCGCCACTCTAACATGTCCGTTCGTTAGACAAGCCGCCAGTTCAGTTCGGCATGGAGACGGGAGGTACCAACACCTGTGACATGTCCACCTGTCCTGTACCTTTCCTTCCCGCCCGTGCTTTAGACTTTCCGTCCCATGCCAATGCTTCCACTTCTGCCATGCTTCATGAGTGGGAAAGGAACATCAAGCACCAGCACCTGCCCCTGAAATCTCCAGGCTAAACGCTGGTCGTTCCCGTGGTGTCACACATTGGTTGCCGCAGCTTTCGTTGCGCCGCCCGATCTCCAGGGTCCTCTTCCTCAAACGATAGTTGCGGAGCTTACCTCAAACACCATGACATACTTGGGGAATAAGTTCGTTCCAATAGATCCACACTTTGCAATCCGAGGTAACTCGGTTTGGACTATCGTGCGCAATGCGATCGATCCTGTGATAAGTCTGTTGGCACCTGAATAATAAGCCGTCAATCTCCGATACTATCGAAAAAGAGTCTTCGGGGCTATCCGCCAAGTGCCAAGAACTTTTTTTAAGTCTAGAAGGTCATATTCAACACCACAATCAAAGAACCTGGAACGGAAGCAAAAAGATCGCGGTGTTGTAAAAAAAAAAAGTCAGAAGAGACAAAGTCAAATTTCTTGGCATCCCGTGCCTTCTTTCGATTCACGATAGAGTGGTGAGTTCGTCGTGCTCGTCGTGTTCCAGAACCTCCACCACACAACAAAAGGGAACAGAAGCCAAAACTCCCCTTACCCACGATATCCGATCACCTCGTGTGGCGGGCTGGCGGCCGTGTTGAACGAAGGGGATGTTGTCCATTGCGTGTGCATGTCCTGATACGAGGGCGTTGACTCGTTTGGGTCGCTCAGACTCCTTCGTTTTTGTCTTCTAGAAAACTTCCTGCTTTGGACATTGCATATGGGTGTGTCGATGCCGCACAGGTGAACGCGCCCTCGGACGGGAACTCGTCCGAATGGAATATTTGCTCCGTATCGATGCCTTCTATGATGTTGCTGGGCTGCTCAAATGAATAGGTAATGGGGATGCATAGTGATAACCGAGACGATAGAGGTAAACAAGCCTTGAAGCAGGGGAATTTACCATCTTGCAAGAATGACACCCTCAATCCATCAAAACCCAACCCTCCTCGGACATAAAAAGTGCATTGTAGGTATATCCTCCTATACCAACCAAACCATTAGGATGGCCATATAGACGTAGACGTTCGTAACCACTCCGTATCCCGTATCCTCGTGTCCCGTATCCTCGTGTCCCGTATCCAAGAATTTGCAAACCCAAAAAACCGCCCATGCAACCAGAACATCCATCATAACCATCATCACCAAACCTCCTTTACTACCAATCCCGTAAAAGCCACCAACTCCCAACGCCCATAATCAACAAAGTAGCCAACACCAGCGCTCCCTCCTTGGTACTCCAAAAGAACGCCGTCCACCCCACAACCACCTCCTTCCTCCTCGCCGCCGCCCTCCTCTCCCAAGCATGCACGTCCACAGCGACCGGTATCGACACCCTGGGATCCTTTTTCCATTCTTCCTCCAGTTCCCGTTCGTCCTCACCACCCTCCGTAGTAGGTAAAGGTAACCTCATCTCCTCCTCCCCCAAAACCGGCACCTTCGCCCTGAAGAATACCGGCCGGTGATCACTCGTTTCCACGACAGGTAAGGAGTCGTACACCTCCACTTCCACTTCCACTTTTTTCCGCTCTGCCTCTGGCTCTTGCTCTGTTGTAACCCAGGGCGGAACATCCAAATACAAAACCCGATCACACCACCCCGGCCACCGATGGCTCGCAAACCGCCACGGCACCTCCGGGACTCCATTTTGTTTACTTCTCCTCTTAATCGCCTCCTCATTGACCGCCTCCCCGTTCACAGGATAGACGTCGTATTTATACGTCGGACCGAAAGTTATCGGCGCCTCGGAAAGGCCGTGCATAGTCCGTCCGGCTTCCCGTTCTTGGTTCAGTTGATCCCGCGGAAGGAAATTGGAGAAGTGGTTAGAGGAGGAGGGGTCGAAGGAGGGGTAGGTGGCCAGGGGGGGAGGGGTGGTGGTGTTGATGCGGTAGTTGAGGTCGCCGGCTAGGAAGAGGTGGGAGGTTGGTTTGAAGATGGAGATTTCTTGGAGGGAGGCGTTGTTGGATTTGGAATTGCTTAGAAGAGGTTGGGCGTCGGAATCGTCGTCGTTTCCGTATGAAAGGTCGGTATCGTCGTCGTCGGTGTTGGCTGAGCTGCTGTCCTGAGTACCTCTAGGCACGGGCGCGGTGTCCCCCGCTCCAGATCTATCCGGCGTCGACCTCGCTTCCCGGCTCTCAGCTGGAAACTCGCCTTTGGGCAAAACCTCGCGCGGGTTGGCAAACGTCAGACCGGACACGATGCTGCGCCAGTTGGCGTTGCGCTTCTTGAGGTTCCATTCCATGGCAGCCAGGTGTGTCGCCACAAAGGTGAGTTCCGTCGTCTTTAGTTCTCCTGTCACCGTCGTAGTTATTGTCTCGTTGCCATCGCTCCAAGAAACCCGTAACCCTACCGCGCCTTTGTTGCCCATGTCTGCAGCGCCAAATCCACACTCTGCTTCTTCGATCTGTTGGATCTTGGAGGGGTCGCGGGCAAAGAGCAGGATGGCTGTCATCCCTACGTTTTTGGCCCGGACGAGCTTGTAAGGGTCACCAGTGGCACCATTACTGCTCGTCCCGTATTCATCGGCCTCTTCAAGTAGCTGCCCAGCCGCGATGTTGAGCGCCTCCGCGTACCGAGCGTAGTACGGGTTCAGAAAGTAAGGGCCGATGAAGGAGTAAGCCAGCGGGGCCACTTCTTGTAGAGAGCTGGATATCAATGTGAGCGAGAGAGTCCCGAGTCACGGCACCACCATTTTGGGTTAGATCAGGTAGACTTACAAAACAACCAAATCTGGCAACGCATTCCCATTCCCCTTCCCGGCACCTTGAGCCGACAGCGCCGCCTTCAAGTGCGCCGCCCAAACGGCGACATTGATGAGGTTCTTTGCGCAGTTGAAAGTGAGGATGAAAAGGTCAATGGTTGAGGGCGTCATTTTCGCGATCGCGGAGGGTCGCGGAGACGACGGCTGTTGCTGTTGGTGCTATTTGTGTGGGCGTAATGCGCGTTTGTTGTTGTTGTTGGTTTCTCACAAGATGAAAGATGCAGCAGTTATTTTTGTTGAAGAGGAAAATGCGCTTCGGCCAGTTGACATCAAACGCCCCGAATATGTCGAGCACACGCAACGTTGAGGTATGTATAGATACGTATGTATGTATACTCGATCAATCGATATGCAGTAGAAGTCTAGAACCGAGTCCTCCGGAGCACCATGTCTCGTGAGTAAGTTGTACGTTTATATGTTGCGCACGGAAGGTTAACTTTTTGTCATATATCGGCTGATCCAAAAGTTGTTGAGGTATCGTCAAGTGGGGTTCCGAGTGTGGCTTGGCTGGGACAAAATGTCTTGATTCCCTGCAGTGCCGTTTGGGTGATCCAAGACGAGACGAAAGTTCAGTCAGATCCACCGATCCAACTGGCGGGACGAAATAGGGTACCTAGGCGTGGGTTTTTCGAGCAAGGCCTCCGAGTTCTTGGAGTCGAAGTGTGGAGGTTTCTTGACTCTTGAAATGTTACGGAATTGGATAGTTCCGGCGATGGTGTAGCTAACCAGAGCGCTTGCCTTAAGAGTGAAGGAAGGTTGAAGCAGGGTAGAAAACAACAGTGGTTCAATAAAATTACGAATAACAATTGCATTCGGGGCAGTTATATCTAGAAGCCTCAACCATAAGAAGTGCTGCATCTTTATATCCAACGTTTTTTTATGTTCCCATCACCACGGTACACATGCCCTCATGCCATAGTAGGATCTGAAATGCTGTGATTGGGCCAGAGGTGTGACGTAGGTAGTACAGCCTCTTTCAGACACCGCTGTTTTGCTTTTCTTGGGGCCAATTCGGCCAGCCCGTACACGCATGCTGGTAATCAAGGCTGAGCCGTCTGTGGCTTCACCAGCACAACTAACGTATAATTCATAACCCCATTTGGACAGACAAGCAGATTAGGTAACTGCAGAACAGCACGATTATCTTGCTCATGGAAGCTATATGCACGCAGACACAACTTCGGCAACAGTCCGAAAGGGTTAAGATATGAAACCTGTATTAGGAGAACTAGCTTGAATTCTACGTTGCCCGAGCTCTTTCCACGTGTTGAATACCAGTCATTTCCGTCTTGTCTCCATGATGTCAGCCAGGTCCCTGAAATATCCCAAGGTCAAAGCTCTCCCACGAAAGCAGCGCGGCTAAATGGTGCCCTTCTCCATATGCGTTGCTCGTGATATTATCGGTTTGGGTACGAGGTCGTGAACGCGTATCCGTCGTGTCGTTATGGAGAGACATTGCGCCAGCAGATGCGTCCAGGAATCTTCGAACTGAGCTGAGAGGCTATCTCTGCTCGCCCAACCTAGAGCCTTCAGCCGATCGAATTTGACAAGACCTCGCCGTGTCACTGGGCAGTAGCCGCGTCACGGAATCTCCATCGTCTGGGCGGAAACTTTGGCACATGGATGCCATAGACCAATAACCACCCCGTGACCTGAACTCTGCTACATGATACCAAGCTAATACCAACTGACCAACGAGTGATGTATATGACTTTCGCAAAAAGGTGTAACGCTTCGTCCCCTAATGCCTCCCCACAAGCGAGACCCGATGCGAGAGAAATGACACACCAAAAGGAAATCGTGCATAACAGTAAATGAAAACAAAACAATGGGAAACGGGATGCCGACTGGGAAGATGCTTATTGTTATCTCGCAACGACATGACTCGAATGAGACTTTTGCCATGAATGACCCGTCTCGATCAAGCCGTATCTCGTGACCGCTGCTGCAATTCCGACGGCATTTTGAACCTCAGCCCGTAGAAAGGCCAAGGTCTCCAACTTCAGCACCCCGGAAATCCGAGATACTGGGCATGCCGTTCGTAAGGTCCGCGGTCAAACAGCAGCAAAGCAGATTCGACCAAGAATCGAACTGCATTGCTGCCATGAACCGAAGATCCGTCCGAGCCATGAATAAGGGCAGTAACTGATAGAGATGTCGAAGAACGAAGAGAAGCAATCTGTCGCAAGTAATCCGTCTGGCTGTGTTTGAGGAGATGCATCGGTCGTTGGTGCTGGCCAGGTACAGCCATCCGCTTCCACTCCATCCAGACTCTCGGGGACGTTGGTTGACGAGACGCGGGTACAGGAATCAAACCATTTGACCGATGCGCAATCTGCCACTCCAACAACCCGCCGAAGATCTTGTTCCAAGTAGATACCATGTGCGAGTATCCGCAGTTTCATTCCATAGGACGATACCTGCCGGCCACATGTCCGGAGCCAGCGCCTTGACCTTTAGCAGCCGAGCGCAGCCTATTATCGCAAACTGAACGTCAGCCATCATGTCAGCATTCTACCTCCGGCCAGCGTTATTGAGTACACCAAACTCGAAGGAAATAAAATTCCTTACTAGGAATGCTGGGCTAGGCTGGCAAACTCACATCCTGTCGCTACCGCCGACGGCACGGCTGGTCTCAGGTGTCTCGCCGGTCATAGGCTTCCTGGATCCGCTCCTCAGAGCCTGCTGAGGGTCCTTACGAGCAGCTGCCTGGGCCGCCTCCTTGGAGTCGGCAGGCTGGGGCTGGCTAGAGTTGCCAGCAGCCTGCTGGATAGCCTGGGCGTTCTTCTGGTACTTGTAGACGGTCCAGTCAAAGACGTAGTCGTACTGGAAGCCCTCACGAACGAAGAGATCGCGGAAGATCTTGCGGAGATAGCTGTAGTCGGGCTTGTCATCGAAGCGGAGCGAGCGAGTGTAGTTGAGGTAGATGGCAAACTCGTTGGGGAAGCCGCGGCAAAGAACCTCGGTCGGAGTGGTCATCTTCTTCTCCATGATACGGTCGTACTTCTGCTTCTTGGTGGCAGCCTTGAGGCCCTGCCACGGGAGGGAACCGCGGCAGAAGTAAAGCATGACATAGCCAAGAGACTCCATGTCGTCACGGCGAGACTGCTCGACGCCAAGATGGGTGTTAATAGAGGCGTAACGGGCAGTGCCAGTGAGGTTCTTGTTCTCTCTGTAAGGGATGTGGAAGTGAGTCTTGGGATCTCTGTACTTCTTGGCAAGACCGAAATCGATCACGTTGACCTGGTTGCCACGCTTGCCAATACCCATGAGAAAGTTGTCAGGCTTGATGTCACGGTGAATAAACGACTTKGCATGGATGTACTCGATGCGGGAGATGAGCTGATCAGCAAGCAGCAAGACAGTCTTCAGAGAGAACTTGCGGTTGCAGAAGTTGAACAGATCCTCCAAGCTGGGGCCAAGAAGATCGAGGACCATGGCGTTGTAGTCACACTCGGTGCCGAACCAGCGGACGAAGGGGATGCCGACGCCACCGGCGAGAGACTTGTAGACGCGGGCCTCATACTCAAGCTGGGGATGCTTGGCCTTGACGCTTTCGAGCTTGATGGCAATCTCTTCACCGGAGATGATGTTGGTGCCGAGGTAAATGTCACCGAAAGAGCCAGAGCCGATCTTGCGACCGATCCGGTACTTGTTACCGACACGGAGATCCTAGCCTTTCAGTTAGCAAGATGCAACATTTAACGTTGACCACCACAGGCCCTATAGGCTGTGGTGATTGGAATTGACGGATGGGCGTACCATGGTAGTCATGTTTGCGGTTGATTGGGAGAAAGACGGATCCCAGAAGATCAGTAACTATACCCGATGGAGAGGAGTCAGTAAAACGGTCATTAAGGCACGCATACGTAATGATGTCGAATGCTGAGCTGTCGAGAAAGGTCGGTGTCGCCCCAGGTGTTTCTGCGGGAGTCCATGCCCGGCTCGGTCACGATAGGTTCTTCGACGGCTCCGAGAGATGGCCTATTTGGCAATGATGACGGCAACATTTCCAGGGACCTCCACAGACACGTCCACATCGTGCATCGCCTTGGAAGAGCGTCTGGACGGCATGGTTGGCAATGGCAACACAGCCCATCAGGGCCATGTCGACATCGACGCGTCCAACAATGGCCTTGGCGACGCCGACAATGTTGGTGAGGATTCTGATGATGCCATTCCCGTTATCATGCCAAGCAGGTTGTCGAATCTATTGAGCAGCCTATCAAGTCGTTGTCGTTGACCGATGGCGAAGGTGTGCATCCAGGTAAACGGCGGGCAAAGGCGGCCAGCAAGGGCAGATTTCCAACAATCAGCTCACCGATACATGGCGGGCAGCTGAGTGGAACCACCACAAGGCGTGCAGCAACCTCCCTCGCTCGTTGGGGACGACGACCCGTCTGACGGAGATGATGATAGAATTTTTGACTCACTCTTCGGCGGGATGTGTTCTCCTTTTGTAGACGGTCGTTGCAGACCGGATGCTGGGCTTAAGGGTCGTCGGGACCAGGCTGGTAATGATTAATCGAGAGGGGCGTGCGTGCCGAAAGAAGGCAGCTTAGTGATGTTGGAGCGTCGGGGCGACTGAAATGCAGCTCAATCTGTACGGGTATGTGTTAAAATGCAGTCGAGACGAAGCGTGCAGCAGCGAGATGATGGGCACGGGCTTGGTGTTGATGTATGGTGCAGCATGCGGGAAAAAAAAAAAAAGAGATTGCTTTGGTGGTTGGGGTAGGTTCTCTTACCGTCGTCGTCGGCGCCGGGGATTTTTAGGTCGTCGGTGGTGAGACGGGGGGCGAGGGAAAGGACGATGAAGAGGGAAACGAGACGGCGAGAAGGGAGGAGGAGGCAGTCAGTTTGGTGACTGGGACTTCGGGGCAGCCGACCGACCTGGGGACTGGGGACTGGCAGGATTTGAGACGCCAACGCCAAGTGCCAGCCAGGCTCGCCAGGTCGACCAGGTCCAGCCAGCGCGCGCTCTTTTGGCCTGGTGGGCTTGTTCTTGGCGGCAGATCCAGCTGGCGAACTGAAGTGAAGAAGCCGTGGCCCGTGATCCACCGCCATCCACAGTGCCACAATGCGGGCCAAGCAATGAGCAGGACACAGTGCAAGGCGAGTGAGATGGCAAAAAATGACTGGAGCACCGTCGGACAGGCAAGGGCCAGGCGTCCCAGACCTGCCAGGGCATTGGGCGGACGAGGGCGGAGTTCCATCGCTGCGTTGAGTGGCTTCTGGGCGTGCCCTTTTTCTTTGGCAACGTCCAACTGTCATCCAAAG
Organism: Neurospora pannonica FGSC 7221; assembly: GCA_009805235.1. Lineage (NCBI taxonomy): Eukaryota > Fungi > Ascomycota > Sordariomycetes > Sordariales > Sordariaceae > Neurospora > Neurospora pannonica. Next base: position 31,448 of record RANY01000218.1, read on the forward strand.
GTCTCAGAATGCAGGCTTGCCTTTCAAACAAATAAAATCTGCTGATTTGCAGTTCTCCAACGAGGCAAGAAGCCGGAAACACCTTACGACGGTAGGGTGGACTGCGGGCAACGGACATCTGGCAAGGCAAACGTGCTGCGGTAAGGTAAGGTGGTAATGCGGGCAGGACCGCACCGCGTCTACGAGGGAAGGCACACACCGGGCCTCCCATTTTACGCCCTTTGGAACAGGAAGTGAAGCCTCAGCTCTTTGTTAGGCAGAAACTGGACGGGGCCCAATGGCCAATGTAGTGCCTGCCTGTTTTCACTGTGCTGAGAGTTTGTGCTGTTTGGCTTCCGAGAATTGAACAATTCTGACTGGTAGCCCCTCACCTCTGTTAACCATCAATACACCCAAATACACCTCAGCTTCATGTACATCCACGAATCCGTTACAACAGCAATTGGCGAGCGAGACCTCACGAATGCGACATATCCCATCCGATATCAGCCTCGGAGACAACGGCACTTTGATAAAGTCAGGTGCTGTCTGGCTATTCAGTACTCTGTGAGACCCGACGAAAAGGGGAGCAATGTCCCGCTTTGCCCCGCCTCACAACTGCATCATTGTGATGCTTCAGAGAGACTATACAACAGACGAAATGCAGGAGCCCTCTTCCAGTATCTCCCAAAAGATCAGACGAAGGGACCAAAACACAAGCAAGCCGCACCGTTGAACCATGGACTGCTCGGTGTACGCCAGGGCCCTATATAATCACAGTCGTTTGCTGATACGTACCAGTAGAGTTTGGCAAACTGGAATATCAAAAGTCAAAGCGACCAACATTGCCCTACCCGGTGGAACAAACCTCTCGGTGACTGGCGTCCCGACAGCTTGGAACATACCGAACAAAAGCGCCCTTCCTATCTTCTTCTCTCGTAGCTTCCTCACAAGGCCCCAAGGGTTCCGTGCTAGATATGCAAAGAACCTACGTCAAATACTGGCAGCCAGAGGAGAGCCTATCAAAGCGGTCATGACAAGCCATATCATCGGTTGTTGACGGGCGCTTACGCAGTGTACACAGAAGCCGTCCACATGCAACGCGAGAACCTGCGGAGAAGCAGCTACACCGAGAACTGTCAATATAAAATCTCAAAACCCGCTGCCGAAGATCACGGGTCTGGTGGCTCTGGTGGACCAAAAAGGGCGCACTGTGTCGTATATTTAGAGGACGTTAGGCGCGGCTGAGAGGCCAAGCCCTCCATGTCAGCGTTTCACTGCCCTCGCAAGTACCATTCGATAGTATGATCTTCGATCCCCGAATCTCCGGTGGAATACGTTCAAATGGGCAGAGCATTCCTCACACCTATGGGCGTGTTCCAAATTTCGATAGTTGATCCGCCAATTGATCCAGTCGTTGATCCGTGTACAACGCTAAAATCTACAGTCTTTACAGGGGGTCTTTATACTATTCTATCTTTTTTCTTTTTATCTTTTATTACATAGTAGCGCCTACACGTATTATAAGCGAAACCATATGCAGGGGTGCAAATCATTATCGAAATCCTTAATAGAATGCTTTATCTTTTATACTGTAGGACTATAATTACCATAACGAACTCAATTTTAAAACGATTCACAAATAGAAACATCTATCTAGTAGCTAGGAAGCTGCTCTATAAACCTCTATAACATTTAAATAATTACTAAGTATAATAATTAATATTATAGAATATAAAGGTTTAAAGCGTAAAAAGTAGGATATAAACAATAATCTACTACAATAATAGCTAGATTTGAACAAACTACAAAAGCTGTACTTTTAAACCTATAAAAGCTATTATTACTCGTAATAATAACTAATTGTTTAAAATTGATAATTTCTAGCCAATTAAATACCTAATCGAATCGAATAGAATTGAATAGAATAGAGTGCCTAGTTATAAGCTCTTGAGTATATATAAATATAAGTATCAACTCTATAATTCTATTAAATAAAATCCTCTATTATCAATACTCTCATCTCCTCTCCCCTCTATTACTTACTCTCTTACCTATTATATCCTCCCTCTGCCTCTAAATCGCTAATCTTATTAATGACGATACGTTCAGGTTAAATAAACTTATTTATAATAGCCTGCATAGCTTAACTCCTAATAAGTAAGAGGACCTTTCTATTAATACTAAAAACTTTAATAATATATTGCCCAATTATAATAAAGTATAAAAGTACAATATTACTATAATCTAACCTTCTACTAACTTTACTGCTATCAACTACCCTCCTTCTTATCCTCTAATTACCCTACTAACTTCTCGACTAAACCCTATATTCCTTATACCCCATATCAACCAGCGTATATACTTAAACTAACCGCCTACTTATTAAACTACCCTCTATTCCTCTACTATAACCACTCTCTTATAAATAAATCAGAGTACTAGTCAGAGTAGAAGTCAAAATCGAAACGGTCGAGGTAACTAAATAAGCTAACCTAGTATTAACGTACTTATCTTATTACCTTATTAGCTATTTACTATCCTTCTATTATTTAAAAACAAAAGTAATAATAATAATAATAATAATGATAATAATAATAATAGTAGTAACTCCTTTTCTAATATCTCTATTATACAGCTATAGCTATTAATCTCTCCTCCTAATGCCTAACTGCTAATTCTCTAACTAATTCTCTAATTAATTCCCTAACCTTCTACTTAAGTAAATAGGGCATCTTCTCGCTAAACTAACCCTTAAAAGCAACTATTTATAACTACCCTCACAAAACTCACTAAAGAAGGAAAATTTACAAAGGGAGAGATAGCTAATTAATTAAAAGAAATCCTTACTAAGGTAATTAAAGTAATAATTATCTAATAGCTAAATGTTAACTAAAATTATAACCGCTTATAAAATCGGTATAGTACGTATAGAAAAGACTACTACTTATAAATAGAATTCTTTTAAAAGATTAAAATAATCTTTAATAAAACGATTAATCGATTTAAAATAGAGGAAAATATATAGGAATCCTTCTTTAAAAATAAACTACTGTCGGCAAAGTAATTAAAGACAACTGGGTTTAAATACTATAATGAGTATACCTTAACATTTACTATCAATTAAACGACTGGTAGATATATTATCCGACTAAAATAATAACTACGCTAATACTTAGAAGAGAAGAATATCTAAGAGTATAATAATAACTTTATTAATAGTGGCAATACCAGTACTACTCCGCAACTAAAGAGTAAGGGCAAAGGGAAAGCGAAGGCGAAGAAGAAGAAGGATTCGATAAGGGAATTTATAAGCTTTAATAGCGAGGAAGCACCTTCTTAACTACGACTAATTACAAAAAGGAAGTTAACTGCCGCTGATAATATATTTAAATTAACCAATTCGATATTTAACACCTAAAAATACTTATTATATAACTTTATATTATCGTCTCCCGCTATTACTATCGCCGGCCCTTCTATTACTATACCTCTTCCTCTTATACTAGCGAATGTAATTAAATATAGCTGCTATTTAGAAGTATTTATCCAAATACTTATGAACAAATCCCCTTACTACCATATAAATAAATTAAATAAGTAAAAGCTTATTAAAGAGCTACAGAAAAATAAGGATATAACGCGTCTCTTTATTAATATACTATCAGGGAGGATACTATTCACAAAAATAGTATTAAATAATAAACTGATATTCAACGAGAAGAAATTGGAAGAGGAAGCATTTAATAATCTAAATTAATATTCTACTTCTTTAATTCTATAGGAAATATTATAATATTTTTATACTATTTAATAATTCCCATTAATATACTTTCAATAATTTTATTTTCATATTCGTATATATTATAATTAAAAAATTATATCGTAATTTATAATTGTATTGACTTAACGCATTATTATTATTATTATTAGGAAATATAGGGATTCTACCGTATCAAAATTGTTCGCTAGGGCGGTGAGTTGAGTACCGCCACAGCTAGAATCTGGAAGGAGCAGGCGCGACTTGGATCGCGACCGTATAAAGCTAGCAGTTTTTATCTGACAGCGCTTATCACTGCACAGTTTTCCCTCCGAGAACCTGGAGAAGGACCCCATGCCAATAAGGCGCTGTATTTAGTATAGCATAAAGAATAAGATTATATATATATATACCGTATCAAAAAAAATAATCGTAAAATGCGAAAAATTTCACTAAATTAAAATAATAACTAACTTAATTACCCTCTAATACCCTAAGTACTATAATAACCTAGGCCTAATTAGGCACTCTTCTAGGCACTAAAATTCGAAAATACAAGGCAAATATAATAAAATAGTCCCGCGACTATAGAATCTAAATCCTAACCCCGTATAAAAGATTAATATTATAATACCCGCTCTTTTAATTCAATTCCAAAATTAATACAACTGGTATCAATCGACTTAATTCAATCTAGTGAACAAAATAATATATTTGCATCGGTTTTTAAATAAAAGATCGTGATAAGGTCAATAATATAAATAATTTATTATACGTGCCTTCTTCGAACCCTCTTTAATACAATATTAACTATATAGTTAGTTCGTCTCAATACTGCCTAGGTAAGCTTCTAAATACTATAATCTACCTATATTTATTTTATATGGGTACTTCTAAATTATACTATATGAGCGTTCTATTTAATAATAATAATTACTACATTTACCCCTCCTTCTTCTCCTTTACCTTTCTCGCCTTCAAAATTAACGTTAATAATATTTATAATACTATTGATATCATCGTCTTTAAAGGGTTCTAATCTATATAGGTTCGTCTTTTCGATTTAATTATATAACGCAATAACCGTATATACAATATTGTACTAAATCTCAATAGGATACTCTAATACTACTGACCGTACAATTTTAAACTTCCTCTTTATTTTACCAATAGCAATTTTAACTTTCATACAATACTTCGAATACTTCAAATTATATAGCTCTTTCTTATTCTAAGAGAAAAACTGTGTTGTTGAATACTGGATGAAAACCCTTAGCTACTCCATATCCAACCCTAACCCTAGTCTGAACTTCCTACCTCATCTTACTGTAGAGTGCCCAGGGAGCCTTGGTTGCTTCAATATCGCCTTCCTTTCATCTCGTTATCTCTCTTTTGTCCTAGTAAACTTCGATGCTTCTGATTGGCAGGCTCAAAACCCTACCTCCTCTACCCAGCTTCAGTGCTGCATCGTCAGGTGGTTCTTCATCCTATCTTCAGGGTATGGGGTAGAGGGAAAGGGTCTTACTGCTTGAGAATTCTTCGCCAATTGGCCTCTATTGGCTGCCTGCATATGCACGCTGTAGTAGCCAGGATTGGTGAGATAACGTGATTGGTCATTGTCATATGACCGTACGGGTTCTGGTTCTGATGCTGAGTAAGTACTATAGCTCTGGAATGGATTTTTGAGGTGGGGTTCTAATTCCAAGACCCTATAACGAGCCTATTATTCGGCTTCTTCCTTATTAGTAGGGGATCATTCTTATTTAGCGAATTCTTTAAGGGTTATTTATATAATTTAACTTAAATAGTTTTGGCGGCCAGTTATAGGTAGTAAAGCGTTATTGTAGAGATTAGCAGGTAATTAGTAAAGGTTATTGAATAGGGGTTATCAGTTAGTATAGTCGATTTAAAAGTTTTTTATATAGTTAGTAATATTTATAGTATTATACAGATCTCTAGTATTATTTATAGTAGTACTATTATTAAAATTAATAAAGTTTATAATATATTAAGGCTGATTAATAATAGAATTATTGGATTATTAAGTAGGATTATATTGAGTAGTAGTAGTGGCGGGTAAGCCGAAACTGGACTTTACGTTATTTTAGATAAGGTGTAAGGTATTTTTGATTGCATTAACGAAATAAATTGGAAATTTGTCAGCTATCATTAGTTCAGGCTATTTGAGAGTTCGCTCTTATTGCTACTTTTAAGCAAATTGTATTAAGGTTTCCGCTTACGTTATATTTATAAAGTGTTTAATAGTAGAATTAATTATAAATTATTAAGTAAGATTGGTAGCGATTTCAATAATAGAATTAGCATAGGAGATAACAGATTCGGTGGATGAAAGAGGATAGAAAGATTAATTGGGTTAAGAAAATTATTTTATTAGAATTAATAGTAAGGAAGGTAGAATAGAGATTTGGGTAGGATTTATAAGAGGTAGCGCGTTGACTATTTTAACAGTTTCGGAGAAATTATTAGGTGAAGATTAAGAGTTAGAGGTAATTAAAATATTAATATTACTAGTACTAGGGGGAATTAGTATATTAGCGGCTATTTTAATAGTATTGTTAGTAATTTTACGTTGAGTAATATTATTATTACTAGCTTTTAATTTGTTTATAAATTGTTATTAATATTTATTCTTAAATTAGGCGAAACCGCCTTCTTTTTCTTTAAATAGTTAAATTTAATATTCTTTGAGGGGGTGTTTAGCAACAAGGTTGTAGTATTTGCGTAGAACTTTTTAAATTTCTTTATTAGCTACGTTTATATTAACGATCTAGCCTTTATTATATATATTATTATTTATTTTACTAGTTTAATTGTTTTTCATATCAATTTGGCTGGTTTCTGTATTAAAGCGAAGCTTAGTGGCCTCAATAAGAAGCTCGGCAGCTAGGAGGTTAAGATGTTCCTTATAATAAAGATAAGATTAGATTATAGTAAATTTGAAGATTTGATGTACTTTATGTGTTAGATTGTCGTTTTAGAAGTTAAAAGCTATTTAAAAAGTAGTATTATTATTATTAGATATTATAAGGGTTAATTTTGAAATTTGAGAAGATAATAAAAGAGTTTGTAAAGAAGGAGGGTTCGATAGAGCGGAATAGGTAAGTGTTTAGTTTGAGAGAGCAAATTGAATAAGTAGTAATAAGTTTAATAAATTATTGTTAAGATTAACGAAACGAAGATGAAATTTCCCCTTTTACAAAAAGAAGAGACGAAAAGAATAATGAGTGTGAAAGCGTGATCCTACGAGAGATATGACTGCAAGACTAAGAGTCATAAATCAAAGTAATATTGTTACGAACTTAAGCAACTGCGCGGGCCAACCAGGCTGTTGGGATGTGACAGCCCCGCTTACGATAAGATAGTGTAACCCAGGACCAGGGATAAGGGACAGGGGGAACACCCGAAGGGCGCTCACGAGAAAGAGGTGCTCACGGTGAGCAGAACACCATCGTGAGCAGATACTCTAGGAACAAGACCTCAGGGAAARGCACGGAGTATAAAGGGACGACTGGAGAACTCAGATTGTCAGATAGTTYGACAGTAGTCAATTGATCATTATCACCGAGACCAGTATCACGCACGCATACTTGTTGTGAACCTTTTGGCTTCACCGAACGTCATCTGATAGTGTTCTACCTTCAGCTATCTCATTTAGGCAGATCAGACTGCCGTTCGTCACAAATATTAAGTGTAAAGAGGAAAGGGAAGCTGTCAAACGAGGGCATCATAGTTCTGGACATATAAGTCAGAACTGCCACTCGTCGCTGCCTTCCCGATCTGTAAGTCTTATCGATAAGAATATGAGCCTCATTCCATCCGATATGCCATAGTGTCCTGTGCTCTGGTGACCTATCCAGTTATGCCATGACAATGAGGTCAGTTTAAAATTAAATTGTAAGTACTATTTATTATATAAAGATATGCTTTATAAGTGATATTGATAGAGAATAATAGAGTAAGTAATTAGTTACTAGATAGAATAATAGTATATAATGATAGGCAATAGTGTTATTAAAGAAAGTGTAAGATAAGTATTATTAAAAGCTTTAATTTGGAACTTTATATATAATTTTATAGGATATGAGTAAAATAAATAGTAGGTTAATATAATATTAATTAATAATCTAATTAACTTTAGTAGAAGTTAATAGGGAGAGTAATTTTATATGATATATCTTGCACAATAGAGTAGTCCTACGTTTAATAGAGCGTGTACTATGATAGAGTAGGGCATTTAAGCATCCGCTTAGAATATTCTATAATAATTTTATTATAAGTATAAATATATGAAAAAGTTATAACTTTCTATTCGATAGATATTTAGATTATACTACGGATATTAGTATTAACGGATATCTAATTAATTAACTATATAAAAGGATACTACTATATACAATATAAGTCAAATAACTTCGTTTCATAGTCTAAATAAAAGATATTTCGAATAACTACCTTCCCTTTAAATCGGTTAAGGTAGATTAACTCCTATATAGCATTATAGCTACCATGGGTCCGTATAGAGGCGACTACCAAAATGACAGTAAGAAACATATACATCAGAAAGAGCTGCACTCGATTATGAATTTAGTCTATAATCAATAACGGTATTTCGATTTATTAAGGATTATTATATAAAAGAGAACAAATAAATTTATATTAAGTATTAAATATAACTGCTAATACCTCTAGTAAATACCTAATAATATAGCTAACTAATACTCTTATTAAGTCGGATCAACAGAAATACCCTATAAAAAGCTGAGATTCTCAGCCTTTTTAGATTAACTAACCTTAGTATATTATAATACCCTTTTACGAAGTCAATCAGGCCTCATACAGGTAACACATTGATTATAGGGGGTTTATAGGAGAGTTATAAGGCTCCCTAGCTAGCGTAGTACGAATCAAACTCTTGAACATCTTCTTTAAGCAATATACAGTATAATCAACTGCATATTTACTACATATCAACCGCAGGGGTCGATTTGTATAGGATCTAGATCAATGTTGGAAAATTTGGAACACGCCCTATCACAGCCGGGAAAGGTTTACAAATATCCTTCCCTTGCTCATGTTCGGTCTGCCGCGCTAGAGGTACCTGGTCGTTTCCAAGACAGTGCCCGGAATTTCAACTCCTCCCCTGGCCTTGCAGAGACTATCTTCCAACTACAAGGCGGTGTCGGAGAAAATCCTGTTCAATAAGCTCTTCCTACATCATCCCAACTCGCAGCCTTGGAAATATCCTCAGCTTAGGATCTCTCCATCTGAAGCTGTCAGAAGCTATCAAGAACCTCATATTAAACTTCTCCGTTAGCCCACAAGTTACGGAATACATCCGGGGCAAAATGGAGCCGGTCTTAGCTCCGTTGGTGGTTCGCCTCCGCTTTGCTGCCCAAAACGCGACCCAAGGGGAAGACAAGGGTGGCATTGACTTCGCGTGGCTCGATCTTTGAAAGCGGCAAACACATGCCATGATCCCTGCGCATAGCAATGCCCAGATTACCAAAGTGTCAGTATCAAACGACATGCCAGTTGGAGGGGCATTGACTTTCGAACTTTTTTTTATCAAATATCCAAAATGAGCGCCGTCAAAAGTTGCTACACCGCCCTGACCGCCAATTGCGACAGCAATCCATTGTACCGACCCTTACCCATGCCTGCCATGCCATCCAAGGCGTTAAATCGGTAGTGTACAGACGGAAACGGAAACGGCACGAGACAAAGGAAGAACATGCGCGCGATTATGGAAGCACGAGGCGGCTTGTGTGCAGACAAGGTGAATGGTAACACCAGTTCAAATGTTTCACCGACACCTTCTAGATCGTCTCTTGTCTTGGTATGAAAAACTACTTCCCAACGGTTGTGTGTGTCGGGAGATGGCCCAGAACCTCCACAATCTCGGAGATCGCCAGTTCCAGGTTGCACTTTCAGGACACACTTCCTCTCCAGGAACATACCCGACGTTTATGGTAACGAAACTAGAATGAGGTTGTTGGGGATTCACCATGACAAGAGATTTCAACTTCTTCCAACGTCCCGGATCGTGACCCATCAGTCCGTCACTCCTCATGATGACCCAGCGAATTTGGCCAATATCCCAATCGGACACACCTCCCGCTAACGATTAACCATAAAGCACTTGGGACAAGCGTTTCACAGCCGCTTCGGAGACTTTTAAAACACACTTCACGGAAGATCTACCGCCCCGTAGGTTGTTGGTGAATGTATGGATCTGTTCGGTTTCCCAATCACCAACGGACAAAACGCCGTTGCGTTGCGTCTCGACACTGCCGATCATTCCCCATTTCAAGCTTCCTTGCTTTTGCAGAACAAATGGAGAAGAGATTCTTCACCCATCAGCTGACGGCTTTTGATACAAACTGTCGTGGCACGCGACAAATGTGCGATTGGTTAAGAAAGCCATCTGGGAGCTAGTAGCATTGCCCAAACAGCAAGGCAGAATGGAAGCTAGTATCCTGGAATTGGCCAACTAAAAGACCAATTGTGTCAAAGCTACAAACCTACACCAAGTGGGAAAACGTTACGCTTTTTAAAGAAAAAGAAGACGTGACAGCATTGTTTGGGTACGGGTAACAACGGTGCTGGTGAGCATGGTGAGACATGACTCCTACCTACACTACCAAATACCAATGACACTAGGTAAGCAACCCTATCTATTTACCCGTTCCCATACCAAAAGGATATCCCATATACCCTTAGGATGTTCAAGATCCCTTGAGTTCGCGTTGCCAAGATTGGTGACAAAACTTCCAGACAACAATGAGAAGAATCACCAACGGCAGGGACGTCTATAACAAAGTAGCCAAACTAGGTACAAACTTACCTACTACCCTTGAAACTAACTGCCTTTGGGAATTTCTGATTACATACCAGTCCCTGCCATTATCAAACCAAGTGGTAGCCCGAGCTTGCCGGGTACAAGAATAGGCGACACGCAGTTGGAGAACATCTTTGAATCATCTTCTCACTGTGTTCTAGAAGCCAACTGGAAGTATCATCTCGAAAAGTACCGATCATGCAGTACTATGAGTACGTACATAGAGGTACCATTGGCTTCACATTGCCCTTCTCAGACGAGTGTCTACAGCCTACAAACCGTCTATTGTACATACTACGTACTGCGGTAAACATATTTGACACTTGCCTGCAATTTCAAGGGCAAGCGCCAAGACGGCAGGTGTACTGAACGTACCTGGATATCGACATGGAAGGGGGGTGCGGGACGGAGTCAGTAAGTCAGGGATGGCTTTTTTTCTTGACGGACGAGAAGTACCCTGGACTTCATACCATGTGAGAGATGGTCTTTCGCTGTGCCCTTCATCAAACTTGGCACTCGCCTTGAATCTAGTCATCTATAATTCGGCATAGCTGCCATGTCACATACGGGGAGCATCAAATAGCATAGAGGTAATGATGGCCTGATGTCGAGAATTCTATTCTCACAAGACTCAGCATCGAGAAAGCTCGGGATCGGATCCTATCGGAGGTGAGGAAAGACTACGAATGAGGGGATTGTACTTATTAATCACCATATGCTGTGACGACATGGAGAGCTCTATCAGATTCTCCCCCACGAGTGACCTCATTAGCCGGCACCATAGTCTAYGTCCTCTTGCCCATGCCCCGGAAGCTAGGTAGTACTCATAAGTCGCAAGTACCTACACCGTGACACCTTCCACCAGGGTTCTACCGGTAAAGGCCTGTTCAGTATCGCGTTATAAAGTTAGGGGATTTCGAGATTTGCAATATTCGGGTCGCAGTAAGCATACTGCCAGACTGCGCTCGCGTAGCGTTCAGTTTAAAAACTTTATTTTTATACAAATTGCTATACTGAGCTGTACTTTCTCCAACCTTCTCCAAATTACCCTAAGGATATACATTTGACCAATTAGAGAGCCAGAATCTTTAGGATCCTTATTGTAATTCTTTACTACCATACTACTCAAAAACCTCAAATTAATATAATAAGAATACCTTAAAAACTTAGATTTTTAGCGCGTATATATCCTATATTTATAGCGCTTTATCGATACGTACGTATATATTAGAAAAGTTAGTCAATTTTGAATATTGACTCGTCGATAAATACCCCCCAGTCCAATCTAATCTAATTAAACTATTCCTCTCCTCTATATCATTTTATCTTTATTYATTTGTAATCTTCATAATAGCGCCTAATAATAATGACGAATTTAATAAAGAATTCTAAATATAAATAGAGTTCGCTACTTTTAATACTACTATTATTCTATATATTCTTATATTATTTAATTTTATACTGTTGAGTAATATCCGACCAGTCTTTAATAAGACGCTCCTTCTCTCTCCTAAATTAAAAGTAAATTACTACTTTACCCTACTAAATAACCTCTTCTTCGATACTTTATGTATATTTAAGGATACCTTCAATGCCCTTTATTTCTAATTCTATCTTTATAGTACCTTAAAAGATAGGCAGTATTTTAATAGTAAATATAAGCTCATTATAAATATTAACCTATTAGCCTAAGGGTTATCTATAAAGAAAGTAGCTATTATATTTCATTATAATCCTAATACTATTTACAAATTAATATATATTATGTATTAATATTATACTAATTATTACTATATTTACTTATTATATAATATAGGATCTTCTATTACGTTTTAGAATGCCTCTTTAAATTAGCGATTATTTTTATTAAATAATCTGATCTGGAAGTCTAATTTAAAATCCGGCAGTTTAAGAAATAGTATCTCTACTTCCGGAATTGCCTCCGCGTAGTAAATAGGAAATTCTTTACTGTACGTATAAACCCTAACTAAATATTAATATAAATTATTTACAAAGCTTTTATTACTTAAAATATAATAAGTATTATTAATACGGACGGGCGCTTTATATATTTACGTATGGGTTAGGAAGGCTCTATTAATAATTCTCGCGTTTTTTATAATATTATAAATAATAATTTCCGAATTTCTAACGATTAATATTATTTAGGGGATATTAGGTATCCAGTAGTAAAGAGGATATTAATCCTATATTATAATATTCGATACTATATACCAGAATAGGGCTTTAGTACTTTTTGGAATAAAGAAGAGTTATTTAATAAATACTATAATTCGCTTCGGGTTAATATCGAAATTACATAGGGGATATTAATTAAAAAGTTCCGTATTTATTATACGGATTAAAAATACAGCGTCGAGAACTAAAAGGATATTATTTTAGCTACCATTAGCCTCTATAATGTTTTATTCTAATATACGGAATTATAAAACGAATTTAAAAGGAATTTCGAACTCTGTCGAAATTAATTACTATAATTACTCTGGGTTAAGAAGAGGGTTAGCTAAATAATTTTAATATAAATAATTTCGTTATTGGGGAGGTAAATAAAGTATATCGATTTTGAAAGGAGATTATAGACTATATATAGGTAGATTATCAAATAGAGTATAAGTTTAGAAATAGATTAGGTAATAAAATATAATTTCTACTTTCTTCTTTTTTTCTTTTTTTTCCCTATAATTAAGTAGAGAATATACTATTTACCCGCTTCTACTTATATTATAACCTATTTACCCATAAACAATAAGTAAAGAATATGGTACTAATTTACCCTTTTATCAGGTTAAGGTCTTATTCTAAATTAATTACTGTATTGGCTATAAAGAAAAAGAAAAAAAAAGGGAAAAAAGATAGAAAGGGAATCCCTGGGTTTGTAGCATATAGTACTATGTTTATCTACCCACCTTGGCTTGGATCGGTCCCCTATTTGCCCGTGGGTAGTAGGGTATTAATACGGCGTTAATACCTTCTATTAGTTTAAGTCTTATATACAATTTATAATTTAGAAGTATAATTGAAGGGGTAAAGGAAGGAGTAATATAATTAAGTAAGGGTTTATATTTGGAGAGAGAAAGGGAAGAAGAGTGAAGGGTAGAAATAAATAATTAAACCTAAATAAACTCACTTTTATATAATATTTACTTTAATATAATACTACCCTCTTGTAAAGCGCTTAATAGTTTTATTTAGAACGCTAATATCTTCGCTCGCTAATCGCTGAACTTACTACTATAAAAGGGAAGGGTTACAGCAACTGGACTGTTAATTTACTTATTATAATTATAACGCTAATTAATAGGAATAATACGCATTTTCTTAATTAAATAGCCAGTAGCTAGTAGAAAAGTCATTTAAAACGTCGTAATTAACTAACGTAGCCGAAGCTATTAACCTTCTCAGCTTAGCAGCAGCTATTAACCTTCTTAACTTAGTAGTAGCTTAAAGGCGTTTTATTAACTCCTAAGCAAGTAACGTTGCGGAATTAAAACTAGAGGCCTAATATCTTAGACTAGGGCGCTAATATTATTATAAAATTAAGGGACGTCCTTTATAGAAAAAGTTAAATCGATAGTCAATAGTTGGGTTAAACAAAGTGATAAAGAATAAATATCAGTCTCAAATTAAAATTAATATTCTTAATTTTAATAACGGGAATTAAAGTTAGGGTATAAACGAGCCTTTTCTAAAGGAAAGCATCCTAGGAAGTTTAAGCGTAATTAGAGCTTAAGCGTAATTAGAATTTAAATAAAAACGAGAAGCGGACAGTTATTTATACCCTCTATAACTATATCCTTGGGGTAAAGAAGAGTAACCTCGGTGGGAGGTTCGAGAACGGCTTTAAACTAGTTATCAGTACTATAGAGTAAATTTTTAACTACCTCACAGGCTAATGCTAGAGCCTTAAAAATATTYCTATTTACAATAGATTTATCATTATTAAACATTTAAGCGACGAAATATATAGGAATAGAGTAGGCTGAGGTAGGCGAAGAAAGTATAGTTTCGAAAAGGTAAATAACTTAAAAGTGCAATAGGGTTAATAATTAATTGAAATAAATAAATAAAAAATATAATACATATAATACCTACCCTATATTATAAGTAATTAATAGATTTAATTCATTTAGTAATTTCGGAAACGCTAGAAATAAAGTAGCTTTAAGCTATCCTTTGCAACTGAATAAATTTAAGTGAGGTTAAAGAAGTAAAATAAATAAATTTGTAAGGGAAATTAAAAGAGGAAGAGAATTAAAAAAAGGAGAGAATTATAAAGAGAGATAAGGGTTTGAGATTCTAAAAGGCTAGTACTATAATGTACTGCAGGGGAAGGGTGCATTATAAGCTATACTTAAATTAGTAAAATTCCCGTTTTAATAGAGTATATAAACATTTTATTACTATAAGACCGTTATAAAAAAATTTTTTATAGTAGCTTTAATAGCCTTCCTATATTTGCCTATACGTTAGTCTGTACGTCTAGTTTTAAAATGCAGATTAGTTAGAAGGTGGCTAGTATAAGCGCGGCTGGCTAGGCTAGGCTCGAATTTAGAAGTTAAAATTTAAAATCGATTTTCGATTTTTAGACTTTTTATTAATTTTAATTTCGTCGTTTTAAAAACTTCAACCTCCCCCGTACCCTAAATTTAGTATAATAATTTTAATACTACTAAATTAATTACGATTCTATTAATTGAAGATTGGTAAAAACCTATTGATATTATTTTATAGGAATTTTAATAATAACTAATAATAAGTATAATATAATTCTAATAGTAAGCAGTACCAAACCTTTCTTCTAATGAATTAATTATATACCTCTATTTTATTTCGTACGTTATATACTATATTTATTCAATATAACCTTACTTTAAAATAACCGCAATGCACCACTCGAGAAACTCATTGGGGAGTCTCCTACAACGGGAGCACCACCATCACAAGAAATCGAGCCTACCGCTCTCGACCAAGAGAGGTGGCTAGAGGAGGCCACGAGAAGAGAATGGGTGTCGCGCTATAACCTCCAAATAGTGGCAGCGGCAGCAAAGTCAGGCAGGCGGTACCAGTTCACCATTGCAGACCTCAATATGAGGTTCGATGGAACTGCCATTCGGAGACATATGGTCGGAAATAAGAAAGGGCGCCACCAGACAGAGGAAGACGAACTGTACCCGTTAACGAAAGTGAAGAGCTCCCTACTCACCCAAGCAAGGACGGAGGTTATCAGTCTCTAGTCCTTCTTCTTCTGGAGGAAGGTCCTAGACATCGAGATACCATATTGTTCATGCAGAGCTGGAAAAGAAACCTTCACATACATCGTTTTTGAGTGTCTATAGACGGAGGAGTATTGGACGACGGAAGACGACTAGCTACAGACACTTAAACAGCTCCAAAGACATTTGGACGATGGAAAACGAGTAGAGTGAATCCTTTCGTGGGCACTCAGGTTAGGCAGATTAAACGAATACCACCTGGCAGTTAAGTTGGAGAGGGAGCATTACAACGAGGTCGCGATGCATACATAATTACATCATACCAAGTAGAAGGGACCACCACAAAAGTCATAGGAGTCGATGGTCCTGATGTTTGTAGTGTTGCGATTGATATGTGGCTTGTTTGCTAGGGCGGTGGATTGAGTACCACCACAGCTAGAATCTGGAAGGAGCAGGCGCGACTTGGATCGCGACCATATGAAGCTGGCAGTTTTTATCCAACGGCGCTTATCGCTGCATGGTTTTCCCTCTGAGAACCTGGAGAAGGACCTCATGCCAATAAGACACTGTATTTAGTATAGCATAGGAAATAAGATTATATATATAACAATCGTAATTTATTTATACTAATACCGCTGCCAATTCCTTGCTAACAAGTAGCATGAGAACGTCCGTAAAGAAAACTTTAGCGTCTCTTTCAGTTAAATTAATAAAATTCTTAAAGAAGCGTAACTTTATTTACTTATATTTTGCCTACTAATTTTAAATCTCATTATTACTAAAGAACCTTATCGGTACTACAGGAGCATGCTAAGTAGACAGTGGGGTAACTTTTAGGATAAGTCGATTAGTAGTATTGTTTTTAAAAAAAACTTCTTCTAAATCTTACTTATTAGAGCGAATTATATAATTATAGCTTCTTACCTCTATAGAATGAATAACTCCCTCGTTATTAAAATAAATTAATTATAATATTTGTGACGATATAGATTCCGTGACCCTGGCATAGGTACAGCGGACCCCATTCATCTCATTATGAAGACCCACATCTTTAGAGATGCACGCCCTCTGGTTGGCTACACCAGAACTTAGACATGCAGGCCCATTCAATTAGTCTATCGTGACCACTTAATTAGCACTGCAACCTGCATGTCGCATTCACATGCATTGTTAGATTAGATAAGGAAGGCAGTAGAGGTTGGCAAAATCTGGGCTCATCCTATATAAGGGTGCACACCAGAGCCCAGCTCTCAACCTCTCACTCTTTCCTTCTTTAGCTTTAGTTATTTATTCATTTGTACCCAACTACGCGATACGGAACTACGTGAGCTAGTGCATCGTAACAATATTTATTATTAAAAAGAGCCAACACTTTACGTATTTAATAACTAGGCTTACTATACCCTTCCTTAGTTTTCGCTTACTCGAAGGCGTCGCGCTTAATATGTGTTTGCTGCGATGCCCTGACTGGCCTATAATGATAGTACCAGTACAGGGTTGCTACAGTGAACTATGCACTTGTAGCAGAGCGRAGCGGAAGCGGTAGGAARTACGACAGCAGTGCTGAAGGAAGCAGCGTAGTTGCAAATACAATAGAAGGATGTTGTAAAAGAGGTCTTAGAGAGGACTCTGCTCTCAAGACAGAAGGTTACAGTGGACTCTGCACTGTGAGAAACAACTATTATAGTGAACTCTGCACTACTCTGCACTATAAGAAAAGACTATATTGTATTGCTTGAGTTGTGCTTGCTTGCTTAAGGAGTGACTAACTGAAGGAGAGAAGAGGTCTCTATATACATGAATATTAAGCATCTAGAAGCTTCTGTTAAATCCTGTGATGACAAATCAGTCTAGAAGAAATGCTGACTAAACTATAAGACTTCAGAATATAGTGGTAGAACCTCTTGTATTCTAGTACATTCTGTAAGGACTGAGTCAACTGATTCCGTAGAGGGAATAGTTTAATCAACCTTCTATACATCAAGGTAGTACAAGGTAGTTACAAGGCACAGTACCAGCTACACGTTAACAATATGGCTTTCTGTTAAGGTTTAAAAGGTTAGAATTTGCAATTCTAAATTCTTACAAATACCTACTAAAATATATAATACTTCTATATAGGAGGTTTCTTTAATCTTTTACTTCTTAATAAACGGACCGTTACTATCATTATCCTCGTCGCCGTCCTCGTCGTCCTCGTTGCCGTTACTAATATTATTACCATTACTATTATTATTACTATCCTTATCCTTATCCTTACGCTTAGTAGAGTTAGTATTAGAGTTCGTAAATTAGCTAATAGCAGTAAGTACGTTACCCTAGAGCCACTTATATACCCTTACTTCTAGGAAAAGATAGCTCTTAAATTGACTGTACTTACAGTTTTTCTAAATAATAATTAATCTAATCTAGTATTATTATATAAATATATACTAACTTTAATTAATTTATCCCAAACGTCGCTATTTAAAACGTATTACTACCTATTCGAATCGATCCGAATACCAATCCTAAACAAACGACCTAAGCGCTAATAAATACAATATTTCTTCTTATACCCTTTAATAATAGATTTTATATTCTTAACTGCGATTTCGAAATTAAGGAACCTCTTACTAATTTTATCGGCGGTCCGGATATAAATTAAGGGTTTAAAGGTACTATTATAGCGATATTATAAAATATCAGCCTCAAATATTTCATCGAACGCTATTCTCTTTAATTTTCTAAGGTAATTAGCCTATGTACGCTTCTTCTAAATGGGCTTTTAAACGAGCTTTTAGACGGGTTTCTTCTAAGCCAGCTTCTTCTAAATTAACTTCTTAGGTTTATCATCGTCGTCGTCTTCGTCCTCTCTATATACCTAACTACTATCCTCCTTTCGCCCATCGTCGTTATTTAAACCCTCGTCAAATTCGTCTTTACAGTCTCTATATCCGTTATTTAAGCTTTAATCCTTCTTAATAAACGACTAACCCTTAGCGCTATCCGATTTAAATATATAACCTTCTTTTTAGCCTTTGCCTTCGTTATTTAAATCTTCTATTAGGGTAAACTCAGACTAAGATTCGGATTCGGCTTCGGTTAGATTCAGCCTCAGGCTCAGTCTCAGGCTCAGAATCTAAGTTCCCGTAAATAAAGTCATTTTAATAATAATTAGGCTTAGCGTAAGTAATCTAAGAGCGACATAATTTAAAGAAAGAGATAATTTAAAACTGGGACTAAGTCTTAAGGGTAGCTTTAATATAGATTAACAATTCTTAAGAATTAGAATTACCCTTTTAGGAACTACCCTTCTAAGAACTACCCTTCTAAGAACTACCCTTCTAAGAACTACCTTTCTAAGAACTACCCTTCTAAGAACTACCCTTCTAAGAACTACCCTTCTAAGAACTACCCTTCTAAGAACTACCCTTCTAAGAACTACCCTTCTAATTATCCTTTTAATTACCCTTCTAGGAGCTGGAACTACCATTATAGGAATTAGAGTTACCTTTAGTAGTAACCTTAGCTTTAAAAGAAATTAAGGTAGAAGTAGAAGAAGAAGATTTAGTATTTTTGGCCGTACGAGCTATAACGTTAAAAGGGTTATTAATTAAGTAAAGAAAAATAGAGAAAGTAATAATAAAAAAGAGAAAGATATGTTAAATTTAATAATAAAATTCGCTCTTTATATATACGACAATTAATTATACGCTACCCTAATTCTAAGTACTTAATTAATATAAATTTTATTATTTACCCGAATAAACTGAGCTCAATACTATACTAAGAAATTATAATATTATTAACTTACTACGCTCTATACATTCGTTATACCAATTAAACTAGTATATTATACTACTATATTGCGCTAGGCATTCGTTATACTAATAAACTAATACTAACGAATATAACGTAGTAAGACGGCTATTATATGTCACAGGGTTAGACCTTTGTGACTGTCATACGTGATTATCATTATAGCTTACTACTATATGATATTCACATGCTTGTACAGGCTGCAGCTGCTTCTGAGACTGCTGCAGCCTGATTGGCCAAGTCTTCCCAGCTCTACATAGCTAGGACCCTACTTAAGGCCAGTTCTCTACGCACAGCTTACGACTGTTCCCTTTCTCCTTTGTACAATTACACATAATCATATCTACACCCATCCTTTGCCCATGATAGTTAATTGCACCTTTTAACTATTGCGTTCATAGCGCAAACCTCAAGATCCGTAGAATCGTTACGCGCTTGTCAATCAGCTGCGCAATCCACCTATGTAGGAATCGCCTCGCCATCGAGTCGTAGAATCCAGCATCGTCATTTGAGCCAGATTATGCCCTCGCGTCACAACAATCCAGCTCTTGCTTCTTCATTCAGTGAATAAGAGGCTGCTCTCTTCATTCAGTGGATAAGAGAATCTCTTTTGTTTCGTCACATTGACAAGCTATTGCTGTGCTCTCCATGTCATTTGTCTCCTTCACTGGTGACGACGATGGTCTCAGCATTAGCGACCACCCCTCTTTCTCTAGCAGCAACAACAACGATACCGGTTTGCCCAACTTCGCTGCAGATCCTGAGTCAGACAGCGAGCCTCACGATCCCTTCGATCTCGGCGACCTTTTTGACGTCCTTACTGAAGACTACGTCACTGACACTGACACTGACATTAGTCGCACTGCCTTAGTCAAGGTTGACCTCACCCGTGGCATCGAGAACCTCCTTGGCAGACTTAACAACGATGACAGACCCAGGTTTGTCCCTCGCAATCATCTTGCAGCTACTGCTGAGATCGCTGGCGAGCCTGCTTTCCAGTCAATCATCGAGCCTCTCGGTCGCATCTTTCTCTCTGTCCTTAAGGGCAACGACAACGTCGCTGCTAACCTCGCACGCTCTGAACATGAGCTCAACATCGCACGCAAGATCACTAACAATAGCCAAGCCAATTTTGACACTCTCAACCTCAAGCACACTCAACTCAAACAAGAACTCGAAGATCTCAAGGAAACCATGGCTTCTTCCAGCATATTGCCTAGGCGCACTATTGAGGACCCGCCCACTTTTAACGGCAAAGAAAAGGATCTTGCTCATCGCTGTGAGGTTTTCTATGCTTGGAAGTTTCGCATCATTACCTCGTGGAAGGTCGATCCTGCCCACTTCCCGATGGAGGACATCAAGATCCTCAAAGCTGCGATGTTGTTGGGCCCCTAGCTCCTTTCCAGCGTGCAGGCTGATCTCGACGCTATGATGTTGGAACCTGATAGCGAGAAGTAGCGCTAGAAGACTGGCGTCGCTTTCATGAAGCACCTTAATGATCGTTTCGACAATGTAGACTTGAAGCTTGACGCCTCCCGCTGTTTGACAAACTTGTACCAGAAGAACATGCTATTCTCTGAGTTCGAAGTCGAGTTGACCACGCTCATGGCCCGCTGCAACTTCGACAACTCCATGAAGGTCCATTATCTGCGCAACAAAATCAACAAACGCATCTGTGACTCCTTAGTTCACTGCGACCCTTCTGGCGAGAATGAGTTCGTCAAATGGCTCGACCTCTGCCGTCTCGTTGCCCGCAACCTCGAGGACGCTGACTATCGCAACAAGCTGGCTGGTCATTTCTACAAAGCAGAATCGAGCAGCAATAACAAAAACAACATTGGTGGAGGTAGTGGCAACCCTGATGAGCGCCCTGTCAGTCAGGGCGGCAACCAGATAGATCTTGACGCTGTCAGCCTCGCTGGCATCATTCACCAGGAGGTCCTCGACCAGCGTCAGCGTGACGGCCTTTGCCGCTGTTGCGGACAGCCTGGTCATATCGCTCGCGGCTGCCTTGCTTCTGTCAACTACGGCTCCAAGGGTCGTCAAGATGGCAAGGAGCCCAAGGGCAAGAACAAAAACAAGAACAAGAACAAGAACTGCGGCGGCCGCAGTAGCAGAGGCGGCCAGCAGACTGAAGTCTGTACTGCTGACGCTGCTCCTGCTACAGCCCCCTCTGCTAAGGCTGCTGCTGGCAGCGAGTATCACAATGAGTCGGGAAACGAGTAGCCTCTGTGCCCAGTCGCGTATAGAGGCCTCGCTGGTCATCAACATTAACAACATCGTGGAGACGAGTTTCAGACTCTCCATCAGAGTCAGAGGATTTGGAGGAGGTACGGATCGAATCATTAGATAATTCGTCTTCAAATTCAATACTCTTGTCTTCCTATGTTATGACTGGCTCGCGCAAAGATCATTGTGTTCTCTTGTAGACAGTGGATGCTCTGCTTTCGCATTTATTGACCGTTCTTTTGTTCAAAAACACAACCTCCCTCGTTTTCGTTTGCTTCGTCCCAAGAAGCTCGTTCTAGCTGACGGCGTAGTTAAAGGCATCATCTCTGAAGAGGTGAGAGCCAAGTTCCGTATTGGTCTTCATGAAGAAACAATAACCTTCCTAGTTCACGATATTTCCAGAAACCACCCCGTGATTTTGAGCTTTCCTTGGATGCAGCTCCATAAGCCTGAGATCGATTACGAGAAGTGCAGTGTGCGCTTCAACTATCCCATCTGCCGCGGCTGTTGTCTACCTTCTGATCTTACAAATGAGCAAACAGTAGCACTCTGAGCCCTCACCAGCCGAATCTCTGTGGCCTCCGCCCGTCTACATAAGAGAGCCGCTCCTCAGTCTTCTTCCCCATCTTCTACCTCCAGCAACCTCACCAGGGACAGTATTAGCTCCGTCTCTGGCGGAACCGCCTGAAAAGAAGGGACCAAGGAACAGTCCTCCGCCCTGGAGAATATTCCCAAGCTGGAGGACATCCTGGAGCCCGAGCTAAAGAATACTCCAAAGCCTGAGCTAGAGAACACCCCGGAGCCTGTAGGCAGGCCTAAGACTGTGAGTGCCCCCATTAAAGCACTCGTGGCCAGACGGGCAGGCACCAAGGTCCAAAGTATCTCTGGTACAGCCGCTGTCCTCGTCAAGACCAAAAGCTCTGTGCTTCACGAGCCTTATATCCGGCTTAATGGCAAGCGCGTCTCGGCTGGTACGCAATGGACCTCCATCTGCCAGTTCAACTACACTGACGAGTTCAACCCTGACGACATTCGCGAGCTTAACGCGGCCATATTCAACTACATCTGCGAGACAAAAGGTCTGCAGCCGTACATCATGAGCTATGCACAGCTCGAGCGTTTAGCTGGCATCGTAGAGTTACAAAACTTAGATCTGACTGAGGAGATAGTCAACCACATCATGGTAGGCGAGAGGGAGCAGTACAAGGAAAGTCTTCCTAAGAGCCTCCACAATTTCATTAACAACATGGCTGGCAAGTCTGCCTCATATGACGAACAATAAGCTGCTCTCATTGCGAAAGCGATAGTTCTCACTGGCGACCTAGCCAAGGACGCCCCCCTTTGTGAAGAAACCATCCGCTGCGTTCACTTGGCCAAGATCACTGAAGAGGATGCCCAGAAATTCCTCGACAAAGCTGACCAGCCAGACAAGACCGATGATGAGATCCTGGCTAAGCTACCATCGGACTACTATGAGCAGATCGCTGCTTTCTAGCCGCGTCTCGCCAATGAAGTGCCCCCAACTCGCTCTTATGACCACAAGATCGAGCTCAAGCTAGGCGAGCACCCCTCCAACGCTCGGCCACGCTACATGTTACCCATCAAGGCCGTCGTCATCAAGAAATGGATCGATGACAATCTGAGAAAGAAGTTCATTCGACCTTCCCAGTCTGAGGCTGCCTCACCTATCCTGTTGGTCAAGAAACCAGGTGGCGGAGTCCGTATCTGTGTAGACTACCGAGGAATCAACAACGTCATGATGAAAATACGGTACCCATTACCGCTCATCAAAGAGACTCTTGATGCCATCTGCAAGGCAAAGATTTTCACCAAGCTGGACGCCATCGCGGTGTTCAACAGGATTCGTGTGAAGGAGGGTCATGAGTGGCTCACTGCCTTCATTATGCGTTTCAGTCTTTTTGAATCCCTGGTGTGTCCTTTCGGTTTACAAGGCGCGCCGAAAACCTTCCAGAACTATATCAATGATATGCTGCATGACATTCTTAACGTCTATATGACTGCTTACCTCGATGATATTTTGGTATACTCTGAAAACGAAGAGGAGCACATTGGCCACGTTAAAGAAGTCTTGAACCGTATGATCAAGGCAGGTCTGCAGATTGATATCGACAAGTGCGAGTTCCATACGAAACGAACGAAATACCTGGGACTGATCATCACTCCGGATGGCATTAAGATAGACCCCGAGAAGGTGTCTGCTGTCATATCGTGGGAGGCTCCAGACTCCAAGAGATCACTGCAGCGATTCCTGAGCTTCGCCAACTTTTATTGTCGTTTCATCAAGCACTTTTCTATCATCACAGGCCCCCTTTACGAGCTAACCAAGAAGACAGTAGACTGGCACTGGGAGAACCAGCACCAGAAATCTTTTGAGGCTCTCAAGAAGGCCTTCAGCAGTGGACCAGTCCTTCGTATCTACGATTGGTCCAAGCAGACCATGGTCGAGACGGATGCCTCCAACTGGGCCTGCGGTGGCACGTTGTCACAGTACGATGATGAAGGTATTCTTTGCCCCGTTGCCTATTTTAGCCAACGGCATTCATCAGCGGAATGCAATTACGATATTTACGACAAGGAGTTGCTAGCCATTATCAAGGCTTTAGAGGAATGGCGCCCTGAGCTGGAGGGAGCTCAACAGCCATTTAAAGTCTTAACTGACCACAAAGGTCTGAAGTCTTTCATGGTCAACAAACAGCTCACCCCATAGCATATGCGATGGTCCCAGTTTCTGTCACGTTTCAACTTCACAATCCAGTATAGGCCAGGGTCGCTGCAAGTGCGCCCCGATGCCCTGAGCAGGAAGCCAGAGGATGTACCCAAGAACGAGACGGACGAGAGGTTGTTGGCCAGGAACAAGATTCTTTTGGGTCAGAACATCTTCGTGAACAGAGCTTTCATCCTGATGGATGTGGAAGATAAGGAGATCTTTGTCAGTTCAGAATGTATCTGCGAGTTGAAAGTTATGGATGAGAAGTCAACGGACGATTTGGTTACGGAGAACTATGAGAAGTCTGTTCTCTTGCAGGATATTGTGGCTTGTTTGTCAGATCCAGAAAGGAAGGCGTGGTCTAAGGAGGTCAAGGAGCATATGAAGAAGGCCTCTTTCGCGGAGTGCAGAGCACTCCAGGGCTGGGCCTACTACCGTGGCGCTGTCATCATCGACCCTAATGATACAGAGATCTAGCTGTAACTGCTTCGCTGCGTCCATGACGTGCCATCAGCAGGACATCCAGGAAAGGAGAAGACGTACTTGTTGCTTCTCCAGTCCTTCTACTGGCCAGGTATGTACAACTCGGTCAGAGCATACTGCAAGGCTTGTCTTCAATGTGCGAAAACTAAGCCATCACAGCACTCTCCTCATGGTCTATTGAAGCCCTTGGCAGTACCATTCGCCCCTTGGAAGGACATCTCAATGGACTACGTTACACCGCTCACACCCTGCCTTCGTAGAGGGCAAAAGTTCAAACATATGGCCGTTGTCATGGACAGACTAACTAAGATGCGCCATTTCATTCTAACAGTTGGTTTGACAGCTGAGGAACTGGCGGACTGGTTCATTGAACGCATCTATAGTATCCACAGCCTCTCCGATTCTATTGTGTCTGATTGTGGCTCCCAGTTCATTTCACAGTTCTGGAGGGCACTGTCTTCACGTTTGGAGGTAGCTCTCAAGCCTTCCTCCGCCTTTCATCCCGCCACAAACGGCCAAACTAAGCGTATCAACGCAGAGATGGAACGCTATCTCCGCACCTACATCAACTGGGCACAAGACGACTGAGTGGACTGGCTGCCAATCGCGGAGTTCGCTGGCAATAACCTGGTATCTGAGACAACTGGTGTCTCCCTCTTCTTTGCTAACTATGGTTACCACCCACGGATGGGAGTTGAACCAGCTAAGCCGTGCCCTCCCGAGCTATCCGAAGCTCAGCAAGCAGAACATTTTAAGGCGAACGAAATCGCAGAATGGTTCAGAAGGGTACTAGACTACGTCACAACACAGGCAAGGCAGGCCCAACGGCGTTATGAGGACAACGCCAATGTCAAGAGGTCGGATGCCCCGAAGTACAGAATGGGGGACAAAGTCCTGCTCAACACTGAGAACCTTGAGACTGGCTGGCCACATGCCAAGCTTACTCCTTTGTTCGAAGGTCCCTTCGAGATCCTGAAAATGGACAGCCACAGAGTCACGCTCAAGCTCCCAGTCAACATGAGATGCAGCCTGACTTTCCACGTTAGCAAGGTCAAGCCATGGGATGAGGTGGGTATCCTGGAGCAGGAAGCAATTAAGGAAAGAGATGTTCGTGCAAATCACGGTAGGGTTATGAGACGCACTGATGATGGAGAGGACTCAGTAGAATGGGAGTTCGAGAAGATCGATGGATGTCGAAAGAATGAGAAGGGTCATTGGGAGTATCACGTCGTATGGGCATCACCTCACAAGCCCTCATGGCAGAAGAGGTCAAACGTGTCTATGTGCCCTGATGAGATACGGAGGTTTTACGAGGCACACCCGGAGGCGCCGATGCCCCTAGACTGGGCCACTGCAGAGAAGCAGAGGACGAAGGCACTAGAGAAGACCTGGGAGCCTGAGAGGCCAGTCACGGAGGTGAAGGAGCTAGAAGGAGAGCATGAAAGAGTTTTGAGGAGGTCACCACGATGGACCGTGGCGGCTATGGAGGCATTCAGAGGCCAGACTAAGAGATTGATGAGAATTTCAATCATTTCATATATAATTAGTCAGCCATATGGCTTCTTTTAGTCTGGGGCAGTATCACAGGGTTAGACCTCTGTGACTGTCATACGTGATTGTCATCATAGCTCACCACTATATGACATTCACATACTTATGCAGGCTGCAGCTGCTTCTGAGACTGCTGCAGCCTGATTGGCTAAGTCCTCCCAGCTCTACATAGCTGGGACCCTACTTAAGGCCAGTCCTCTGCGTACAGCTTACGACTGTTCCCTTTCTCCTTCGTGCAATTACACATAATCATATCTACACCCATCCTTTGCCCGTGATATTATAGGGGTCTTAGGATACCTTAACGCTGCCTTAATATTATAGAGTGTAGCTGCGGACCTTACATAGTAAGAGGGTGGTTAAGCCCAAACCTCTAAAGCGGAACCGAATAGGCCTTAAGCATGCAATCAAAGTATCCGGTCATCATGTGTAAGCAACAACTATTGGTTAATGGTGATTATAGAAATACGTATTAGAGTTGGAAAGCTTAATCTAGCTGCACCTGTCTCGACTAGGCAGTTGGGTTCTCCCACGCGGTTATGATATGAAAGTTATGTGGGACTGTCCTCTCGCTGTTGAGTTATGTCAGCATGTAGCAGTGTATTAAAAGAACAGTGAAGAGACTATTGATCCGAGATTCATGTGGAGATCTCTTGAGATTTTTATCAAACATATTCACTCACTTCAGATCTATTCCTACATCTTGACATAGGCCCCCTAGCTCAGTCTCTACGCGGCTCTATCATTGGCCTCCATATCAGGTCATAGCGGCCATCCATAAAGAAACTACATTGCCAACGAGTGAGATTCAGATATGCAAGTGATCATGATGTGAAGAACCGACCTTTTGTCCCCAAGTTGAGGCACCAGTGAGACTATGGCCATCGCCTCGATCAACCTCATGGGGCGAAGGTAGTGTGTTAGTTCTGACACTTATCAAGTATGTGACTACAGAGAGAACGGAAGACTTTCTCTGTCTTTGGCTTCTCTTTACAGACATATCTCGGTGTTGACAAGAATTATATTGAATTTTACATGTTGAAGACTTGATCTATCTTCGCACTGACATGTGATGTGCGCCCTTCAACTTCCTTCTTTCCTTCGTCGGACTTCCTCTTCATTTCTCATTATAGTTCTCTAACTTCAGTCTCTCTATTGGTAATGCTGTACTCCTCCAACCTTCGCCCAGATATTTGTTGCTACATTGGCTTCACGGAGACAGCTTGATAATGCAATTGTGGCCAATTACAAACTGATGAGAGGCCTTGTACGACAATATGAAATATTCTGAAGCACTAATTCTAAGTCTTCTAACGTTATCCGTGGTCAAGTCTTGACCTAGACAACATGCTTCATCAATGAAGGAATCCTAGCTAAGTCACCACTACTTAAAGAACCATATAGATAGGTAGTCTTGCAAGACACTCGCGAGCCTTTCTTCACTGCTAACACACTCGATGGGTCCTCTGAGCACACTTCTGTCCACCGAGTCCAACTGCAACCGGCGATGACACAGCAATTCACAATTTCCTGTGATACAGACAGAGAGGACCCTATGGTGTGTGCTCATATGCTCTAAGCTACGAAATGATGTCAGCTTACTACTTTACTCGGGAATCTGGATGACGGCATGTTGTACATGGTACTACTCTTCAACTGCAACCAGAGTCAGCTATCCACTGGATACCTAACGTCAGAGCGAGACCGATTACCATAACTAGGTATATGAGCTATCAAAACAACAATTCGGGTGTGTTTGACAGTAAGTTGACGATGGAATTTGGTCAGACCTCCACTGAATGACTCGAAAAAAATAACATGAACGGTGGTCCGTAGGTGTATAGTCGAGGTCAAGCACCTACTGGACAACTATCCAACGCATGGGCAAGCTGACAGTATCACAGAAGACATCAGAGTTCTCCGTTCTGTACACTTCCACTTCGTCTGTGCTAGACGGGTGTATTCCCCGAAGGCAAGATAGACAAAGATAGACCCTTGTGACCCCAAACGTTTACCTCTTCCGAATTCCGCCAGCCGAGAACTGGATTTGATACATAATTCGGGGAGGTCTAGGACAGATGAGGATAAAGCCACAATGCTACATATATCTGAGGCTGTTATGTATCGTCGAAGTTCTCTTGATATACGAAGATGCTGCCCGACAATTTCTCCTCGAGTGGCTGTCAAGTGACAGGAGAAAAGTGAGTGTTGAAAAGGGGTCTCAGAGGTCCTTTTGCGTCCTAGGTAGGTAATAACCCCCTCTGGGCCTTATAGACGATCATGAACACCGTTGAGAATATCCCGGTTTCGGCTTCGACATCGCTCAGGTCTGGTGCCGTCTTCAATTCTGCAAGTTGACGCAGAGAGAAGACGTTGAAAGAAAGCGGCGCAACCTGTGAGGTACGTACCATGGCCTAGCATCGCCCGTACCTGACTGTGCCTGGCGCCTCTGTATGCACCCCACAAGAAATAAGACCAGGAACACGAACAATGAAGCGGGGCCTTTTGCGGTACAAATCGTTGTGAGAAGTGCCCCCCTTGGATGTTGACCCCTTTTTTGACCGAATTTGATTTCTTTGCCCCCCTGTTCCCTATTGGCGGCTGATAAGAGAGAGGGAAAAAAAGGGAAAGGGTCTGTCTGGTCTGGTTCCTCTTTTCCTCTCGGATGCTGCCACTGAGATACGGGGTAGGATTGGGCGGCGCAGGGGTCCCTTTTCAAGGGTCCAGGGGTATTTTTCGCAGTGACTAAGGTACCTACACTACGGGCAATAACCTCATGTCGACTGCTTGTCAACTCATCCTTTTTGGACTCGGGGACAAAGTACCTACTGCATGGAAGGATTGTTTTCATGCAGGGACTTCACAGGTAGAAGTGAGTAAGTCTTGCGGCCTCCCGTCACGGCTTGCTTGAAGGGTCTCGAGGACATAGCGAAGAAACTCGGGAAACTCGCAAACGAGCTCCCCTCACAAATTCCCTTATTGGGCGCCGATATGCCAGCAGTCCTGTATGGTTCAAGTCCGACTCTGTACGTTGAAACGGAAACCCCATCAAATCGGCACATCATGTTACCGCGGTGAGAGCTTCACTGGACGCCCAGCAAAGCAGGACAGCTGCTAATCGCATCCGGCTGCTCCCCCATTTCTTTCACGTGGAGTCAAGCAATGCGGGGAGATATCCAAGGAGGAAGCCAGTTGGTGATCTTTACAAAGCATCACCACCGTAGGAAGGTGTTGAGTCGGGTGATGCGCGTGTGTTGAAACAGCAGCTCGGAGGGAGTTGAATATCGGATGGCTGGAGGAGCAAAGTACTGTAGCACTCAGTAAGGTCTCGTCAAGATGGGGATCCCCAGTTTGGAAACACCCTAACCTTATCCACGTGAAGCCCAACTCTTTTTTATTGCCCAAGTGCTTCTTTTCATTGCGACCGGCAGCGGTTGTGGGGCCGACCACTCAGAGCTCGAGTTGACCACGACCGCTAGGGACTTGGGGTTCATCCCGTCTTTCTTTCATCGCAAGGGACTCATGGACTGAACACAACGACAACATTGAGACTGAGCACGATATTGTTCTTACAGACGGGCATATGTCAAGGCAGATGCTTCTCACATGGCATTGGATCATGAACGTCGTTCAAACAGACGGGCCGCCCATGTGAGAAGTGCCGCCAAAAGCCCATGTTGCAGTTGGGCGAAGTGCACCTGCAGTGGTGATGCCCGTTGATGGAACATTGATGGGGATCCAGGGCGAGATGGATCATGCAGGCCAAGCGTGGAGATGGTCCCAAAGGGGTTTAGTCGCCCTGGAGTGCCTGGCGAAAGCGAGAGCGACCTTGGGGACATTTTGGAGATGTGCTTCAATTGGGAATTTAAAAAGAGAAACCAAGAACCCAGCAACAAACATCCTCACCACCGCACCGCCGTGGTCACCTGTCACTCTTTGCGCAAGTGGCCTGTGACTATCCGCTTCTCTACATTGCCGTGATCCGTGTACCGCGTTGGCCGCACTCAACTACTCGTCGTCGTGCACCACAGGCGGTTTCTACATTACACTGATTGTTTACTCTTTTTGTTTTATCATTTCCATCCTGAACAGAAACAGGCAAGATAAGATACCTTGGAGGGCGAAGCGAGACCCTTTGGCAATTCGGCTGGGGATTGCTCATTGCGCTCCTCTCGCCCATCCCCACCGCCTCCACCTATCAAGTAACAGCCGGCACGGGAACCCTGCGTCTGCGCGCCCCCAAGACTTTCCAAGAGGAGCCGGTCGATTCCCGTTGCAATCTCCTTTTCGGATCGCTCGCGGTCTGCGCTCTAGACTACGGGAGGAAATAGCTCGCCGCCTGCCCGCCGGAAGACGCTGCCACTGCCACTGGCCACTGGACACTGGACACTGGAAAGTCAAAGTCGACCTCGCCAGCACAATCCCTTCGCTCCGGTCCTCCCTTTTTCCTCTCCTTCTGTTCGCACTCCCGACTGCTTGTCACTGGACATCCACACCAAGGATCAATATTCGCACTCTCTTTGTGCTTGATCGCGTCCACGGCCTCGCACCACACGTATACATCCCGCCGTACACAACTACAGTACCCTCCTTACTACACCTTACTATTACCCGCGACACCGATCGATCCTGGCCGGTCGACGAAAAAGAAGCATCTCAAGCTAATTCTTACTCCTATTTTTGCTCCCTCTCCCATCCATCCCAAACACCACCACTACTCTCGGCTCTGCAGCGAGCTTGAATCTTCTGCGCCGCCGGCTCCAGACACAGCTCAGCCTCGAGCCCAACGAGTCTCGCACTCCCATCGTCCGTCACCTTGCCGTTGCAGTCCAGTTGTTGGTCAGCCGGCCCGAGACCAAGTCCGCTTTTCGCAACCACCCCTCAAAGAAGAAGCCAACCGCCCGCCCGTGTCACACCACTGGGGCCGATTCGGAAGCCCAGGGACGTCGGAAACAACAGGGAGAAAGATCGACATTTCAGGTTGAAAGTGTCGCTAGGCCACGGCCACTTCGGAAACAGAACAGGAAGCGCGATCTGGGAAGCAGTGCTTGCATATTTGTAGTGAATCATCCTTCACAGCATTTCACTCAAGACCCCGCGCAATCGCAATTGGGTTCGAGTTCAACGTCGAGCGCCATTTAACAAAAACACACACCGGCTGTGGCAGCGTTGCGTCGCGTGGCGAAACACAGCCCTTCACGACTCATCGTCCAGTCGGAACCCGCGGCCGTTGGCTGATTCAGGTTCCAAGGAACGTCTGAGATCGACCTGTTGGCTGCCTGCTCTTTTATATTTGGCCAGGGACAACATCAACCACCACCCGGCAATTCGTTCATTCTGCAAAGCCAAGTGCGGAACCCGAGCTTCTTATCTGGTATGACGCGAGCCCACGGCACGGCAACCCAGAACCCCACGACATTTTAAAGACCGGTATCACAGACCGCGCGTCCGCATCCCGCAGCACGCATCCGGAGCGATACGGCACCATACGGCACCTGCTCAGATAGCTCAGACCTACAACCAGCGTTGGTGGCCACAAACCGGGCAACCCAACAACCACCAGCATCAACACCAGACGAACGAACGTGCACACCTCTGCATTCCAGCAATCCCCCCCCCAACACCAAAAGTTAGCCCACCATGGCGTTTTTCCAGTCGGAGCAGAATGGTGAGTGCCTGGTTCCCTTTTATATCTTTCACAAAGCACCCGACCCTTGACGATCTGCTCCCCCTTCTACCCCTTTCCCAAACACATGCCCCCCCCCGTTTGCATGGCTTTGTTTAGCGGCCCCCCTTCAATTGCAGCAGAATAGAAACGGCCGACCCACTCATTGGCATGTTCTGATGGTTGCCGCTTTTCCCACTTCCCACTTTTTTGTCCATCTTTGTTCGATTGGGGGGATCCTAGGTGGTCTCTTGGCCGCCCTGGGCGCTACCTAGGTTATCAGTGCGCTCCGCTGTTGAGTCTGCTGTGTCATGTAGAGGAGATTGCTGTTTCATATCCCTATCACAGGCGTCACTCGCATGCATGGTGCCGCTGCTCCTAAACCCACCTTTTTTTCCTTGATTGACGGCTCGCTGACGCTTTGGGGTTTTCCCCTGACCTGGGATTTAGATCAGCGGTCTGCTGGCTTGTCGCTCAATTCAAACAATCCTTTCCGCAACCGTGACCGTGCCTCTCCCACCACTTCAGGACCTCTCGTCTCTCCATTCGACGATCCCCCTCCGAGACCTACCTCGCGGAACCCTTTTCTCGATATTGGAGCTGCCAACAACGCTCGTCCGACTTCACAAACCAACCGATCAGTTTCCGACACAATGTCTGGCTTTGGAAAGAGGTCGTCCCCCACGGCTGAGGCCGAGGACCTGTTTGTAGGTTGCCCCAAATCCTCCCACTTGCGGCTGTAACAAGTCACAAGCCCTCATTTGCTGGGTGTCATGGAGCCAGATTGATGTCGTACCGGTTGACTGACATTTCTTTGATAGGGTTCCCTCACGCTCGATGACAAGCCATCTGGCTCAAGGCCGCCCCCGCCGCCGGTCGCCCGCCGACCTGTCCCTCCCCCAGCAGGACGTGAGAATGCCAAGCCCAGAGGACCTCCTCCCGCTCACCGCCCCTCTCGCTCTCAAGAGGAAGACATTCGCTCCAGGAAGCCCCGTGGAACCGGAAACAGCGGCACACTCATCGACATCGACTCTCCCCCGCAGCAGCGAAGAACGGAGAGGCGTCCGCGCAGGAACTCGGACACGTCTGTCCTCGAATTGACCGAGGATGAGAAGGAGAAGAGGGCCCGTGATGCCAGGCGGCGTGAGCGTGAGCGTGAGCGTCGCCACCGTGAAAACAAGGAGAAGAAGCCTACCAACCGCAAGCTCGACATCATCGACCAGCTTGATGCCACAAGCATTTATGGAACCGGAAGTGAGTTATCCCAATATTCAAGTCTGCTTTTCAGCGCTAACAGAAATGATCAACAGTGTTCCATCACGATGGCCCATTCGATGCTCTTAACCCCCACCGGAACAAGAACGGAAGTCGGCGTGCTCCCATGGAAGCCTTCCCTGAAGGCTCGCTGAACAACAGTCTGGGTGGTGCTGGACCTTTGAACCCCCGACCCGATCATGCCACATTCTTGGGTCAACACGACGAGGAGGCCTATAGAGATTGGACTGTCAGGGACAAGAACCTTCCGTCCAAGAATGAGCTGCCCGTTTTCGACCCCACTTCCCGCGGCAGCGCCATGCACGGCGACGAGTCCCTGGGACTTGGCACTTCGACTTTCTTGGAGGGCACACCGGCTGCGCGTACCGCGATCCAGCAACGCCAGGACGAGCTTGCTCAGGAGTTGACTACCAACGGTCTGGCACGCAAGAAATCCCTTGCCCACCGGATACGCAACATCAACAAGGGCACCTCCCGCGAGCGGGAGTTCCAGTCTCTGGGCAGACTCAACAGCACGGATTACAACTACGCGAGGTCTCCCCCAGGTGACGGTGGTAGAACTTCTAACAGCATGAATACCCCCAACTCTGAGCGCAACCCCTTCTTTTCAGAATACGGTCAGGGGAAGGGAGGAGAGGAGGGCTTTAGTGTGCGGAAGACCGACAACAACAGCCCTAGAGGCAACATGGAGCGCCGGGCTACCACAGATGCGGCCATGACCCTCGAGGAAGGACAGCAAAAGCCAACCGGTATTCTGGGCCGCATGAAGAGCTTGAAGGGCGGACGGAGGACCCGTCCGGCCCCTCCCGGCGCTGACGCTGGTCCTGTGCCCTCGCAATACGCGTAGAAACGAGGATTGTCGTGGGGTGAACGGCGTGATGGTGAAACGAGCTAGCATCAGCACCTGAAGCCGAAGTTTGCTGAGTTGTTTTATGCCAAGATCTGACGCGAGGAATTGCGAAGCACGACGTATGGCTCCATACACGGCCGCCGGGATCGTTCGAGCAGGACCTCCGTTCTGGGCAAGGGTTGTTTCTCGGTAGTCACAGGGGAGGAAACGATCGCGGCGTGCAGGAAACTCCTGTACAAAAAAATTGCTAATCTTTGCTTTTGGTGCGTAAACGATGGGAGGAGAGTAACAGGCGTGCTCGTTGGGAACGCCGCTCCCTATGGTGCTCTTACTATCTTCCTTATCTCTCTGTCTGTTTAGTTTTTGTTAAACGTCAATGGGAGTCGACGATTCCTCTTATCCGGGCGGTTGTTTCTTGCGATCGTCTTTTTGCATTGTTTCCTCCTGCAGCTGCTCAACGAGCATCAACGCACAGTACCATACCAAGTTTACCTAGCACATAATCAAGGACATCACCTTTGGAATTCTACGGTTTACTCGGCCTTGAACGACCATGGAATATGTGTTGTATGTATGTATTATTAGACAACTGAGAATACGAATGATGGATTGTGGTATATTTTCGAAGGTTTGCGATCAGTGACTGATGGCGATACTTTGCCCATGTGTCATGATAATGTGTTCCTACAGTGTTGAAGTTTTTCTGGTCCGAGATTCTTGAAGCAACGCGATTTGCATGTCGTCTCCAACTCGCCAATTCTTTGGACGGCAATTTTGATTTTCGCCAAACAACCAAGTCCACTCAGAAAACGAACCACGTCGAAACAACTGCTCTAATGACAACAACTCCCAACCCAACTTTTTAGTAACGAACTCTCACTCAATCACCAACACATTATCACCCTTCATCAATCCACAGCATCACCAACCATAAAACTTTACTCAAGTGGAAGCCATGACCACCATCCCCCAACCCAATCTCCGCCACAACAGCAACCGCAACGCATCCCGCCCATCGCACCTTCCCCCAATACCTCCACCTCTCCAACCCCTCCCCGCCTTCCTCCTCCTCTCCCAAGACCCCAGGCTCTCGCGGCGTCTCCACGATCGTACTAAATTCTTCTCCACCGGCTGTCGCGAGCTCGACTCCCATATCCTCCTCAACGGCGGAGGGGGAGGATTCGAAGGGGGTTGTGTAGTGGGGATAAGTAGTGAGGAGGAAGAGACGATCGGGTTGGCGATTGGGTTGCAGGTTGTTGCTAGGATGTTGCTATTGTCCTCTGAGTCTGAGGATGATGGGGATGTTGCATTAAGAAGGGCAAAAGCAAAGGCGATGATCATCACCACACTTTCTACGACTTCTTTGCTTCCTAGGTTGAGACTGGCGTTGGTTAGTGAGGCTAGGGTGCTTCAAGGCAACGGGACTGGCAACGGGAACGGGATTGGGAATGGGAACGGGCAGCAGCAGGTGGATAGGGGGATGATCAAGAGTTGTTTGGAACGGGTGTTGGTGGCGAGGGTTTTTGATGCGGAGGGGTTGGGGGAGGTTTTGAGGGAGTTAGAAGAGGTTGATGGTGATGGCGATGTTGAAGCTGATTCCAGTTCGGAAGAGCAGGGAAACGAAGGAGAGAATCAAAGCGACAGAGGCAAGAACAGCAGCAAAGACGACAATCTACCAGACCTAATCCTAATAACCAACACCTCCCACCTCCTCAACACCCTCTTTACCCGGAACAAGACCGGGTACGGCGACAAGTCCACAGCGCACAACTCGGCGGTTCTACTATCTGATCAAATCCGTAGGCTTAGTAGGAGGAGGCCGTTGGTGATGCTTTTGAACTCGACTACCTCGCCAACCTCTTCGTCCTCCAACAATTCGAGGTCGATCTGGGAGGATAACAGAGGACCAAAACAACCGGAATTAACCATCATGCGCTCAATCTTTAATCCACCCCTTCCTGCTCCTATGGAGGCTGCACCGGGGTATATGGCTGGCTTAGTCGGTACCGCTACAGCTACTGCGTCCTCTGCGAGTTACAGAGGTGGAGGACATGGAGGACATGGAGGACGTGGAGGATACGGCAGCCACTTTGATCACCAAGCGCAAACCCAAGCAGCAGGAGCAGCAGCAGCAGCCTCAAGAAGAAACAAACCCTCCTACGGGATGGTCTTCTCCCAGATGCTCGATTTACATTTATTGTGCACCAAAGTACCTAGGGGTAGGAGTCGTCACGGTGGAGGCTACGGGGGAGGTTACGGAGGGCATGTTTGGGCAGTGGAGGTTTTGCTGGACGAGCTTGGGGTTTATGAGGGGTTGGAGGGGATTTTGGAGGGAGAAGGAGGTGGAAATGGAAAGGGCGTGGCGAGGAGGAGTAGGGAGCAGAGATGGGGGACTGTGGAGATTGAGGAGGGGAGTGGGAGGGTTGTTGATGCTTTTAGATAGGGGCGATGGGGGAGGTGTGAGGAGGTGAAACTATTAAGGGGGGTTGGAAGAGGATGGGAAGAGGTGGTGGTCGAAGAAGGTTGATGAGACTCGGATTTTGATGGACCAAGAAATGTTAAGATCATCGAAAGGAGTTTCTTCTTTTTGATATTTCGGGTTTCAATGTACATACACACCCTATGACATTCATCCCGAAGAGCATCGTGCCTTCCTTGTGCTTCGCCTCTTCAATTGCGTTCGACTTCCATATTTCCAAACATCATCCCATATTGTACACTCCTTCGTACTGTACCATTTGCCATCCCCATCTACAAGTCACCAGAGTGCGGCTGCTCCAACTCCTCCCCTTCCATATACGCCTCCAACCTAGCCACCAACTCCTCAATACTCATCTCCCCTACATCTTCCTCCTTTTCGTCTCCGTAACCCCCCGGCCTGCGCGGCGGAATTAACACGCTCGAAACCACATGAATGACCCCATCCGCCGCCGGTCCATCCAGCACACTCGGGCGATTAAACCCATTAACGACCATAGTCGTATACCCCCTCCAATTCTTGATATCCACGCCCAGCCTCGCTTCTTCGCTTAGCAGGGTGGGCAAGTCGTAGTGTGTCGGCGGACAACAGTTGTAGTTGTTATTCTCCTCTTCGTCATCACCACCATGATGATCGTCGTCGGAGTCCCCAGCCTTGTAATAAGCATCCGAATAAACCGTCTGCCCCGGAACAAAGTGATACTTAAGTATAGCCTTCAAATACTTTCTGCCTCTTTCAGTGTTAAACAGGAACGCATTAAGACGGGGGCCGAGGCGGGCAAAGGCGCGGTTGGTGGGGGCGAAGAGGGTGACCCCCTTGCCTTCCTTTTCGCCGCCTCCCATCTTTCCTCCTCCTCCTCCTCCTTGCTTCTCATCTTCGTCATCATCGTCCCCATCATGGCCATGTCCCAACTCCTCGCCCAACCCCGTCTTCTCCAGCGCCAGAGAGAAAGTGCTAAACAAACTCGGCAGAAGCGAGACCCCTTTAAGAGCAGGAGGAGGCGGGAACAGGATCCCGTCCACGGCGTGGATTAATCCGTTGGAGGCGTAGATGTCGGGCATGACGACGCGGTTGATAAAGTTGACGCGGACGCGGCCGTGGCCGAAGCATAAGGGGTTGGTGGACAGGCGCAAGCGTTGAGGGCGGTGGTCGAGGAGGGGAGAGTGAAGTTCGGTGGGGAGGGTGTGGAGGGAGGGGAGGAGGTGGGGGAAGGTTAGGGTGTGGAAATCTTGTTCTTCGGACTGAGAGTCATGGTCATGGTCATGACGACAATGATCGTGGAAGATGGGTCGACGGTAAGGGAGAATGTGGTGCTGGAGGAGATGGCGGACTACTTCCTCCGGGGGAGGATGGTCGGGGTGGTGAGGGAACCTTTCGAAGGCCTTGTCGGTGGGCACGAAGATGGTGTAGTTGTGCTTGTTGTTGCCGTCGGTGTTGTTAAGCAGGTTCTTGATGTCGTCGTGCTCGTCGACGATTTTGGCGAAACGCTCGCTGTACTTGGACTCTTTGATCAGTTCATAGATGGACTTGCTGGTGTCTCCCGGGGGGTGGTGACCGTGACGGCCGTGGCGGCCGTGGCCGTCGTGGTCGTGGTCACCGTCGTGGTCCTGGTCGTGGTCGTGATGCTTGTGATCCTTGTGGAGAATCTCTTCAAGCTCTTCGATGATGTGTTTCTCGATCAGGGAGGAGTAGATGGAGGATGCGGAGTCATCCCAAGAGTCCTGGACTTTGGAGAGAACATTCTTTCCAATGTTATCCTCAGCAACGGGAAGTAGCTGTTTCTCTTTGACACCTAGGACAGGCACATATAGTGCAGCGGCTCCAGCCGCGAAGAGTGGGAGGAGTTGCCGCTTCATGATCACCAAGTCTCTAGACTTTGGAGTTGAAGACTAAGATGGAGATCTGAACACTCAGTGAAAGAGACATGAAGAGAACTTAAGTAAAGCTCTTCTCACTTAGAGATACCTGATATTGTGACTTACATGCACACTGAATATTTGTAAGCATGTTAGATGACGACGACGACTCAACGCTGCAATGCCTCTTCTCCAACTGTTCCAACTGTCCGACTGTCCGACCGTGCATTTGAACTGTCCGCGTAGATGTCCCAATGTCTCCAATGAGTGCTTCAACCGAGATCTGATGACAAGACGGCAAGAAAGAGGGGTTAGAGAATGTCTCATTGGCTGTCGGTCAAGATCTCGCGCCAGTCGGTGCTTTGTGCGAGCATGCTGGCGTCATCTTGTTCGATCTCTCTTGGGCACGGCTTTCATCCCATCGAAACAGTGTTGATACGCCCATGAACCGTGCTTGCTTTGGATGGGATGGCATCGGAGTAAAGATGAACTCGTCAACTGATGCCGCTTGTCAACTAGACTAACACAGAGCCTCCGGAGCTGGTCCCGGGCAGTGCCGTCATGCATTGTTCTTCCCCATCGCGGGAAGTCCGGGGAAGGTGGGATGTTCCCCGCAAGAAGATGACGGCGCCGCGGCATCGCCACCGTACGCTAGCGGAGGCCCCACGATAGTATCTAATCGATAGCTCTAATTGATAGCGATGTAGTCTGTTCCAACGCCATCGAATTCTCCAGCCTTCCTCAACAAGAATCTCAAAGGGCATTGGTAGAAGAACGGTTTGAGAAGATGGAGAAGAAGTTGTTTCACCTTGAGTCCGTCCGAGTTGGACCGAAAGCGAACTACCGGGCAGCGGCCCTCTCCGAGAAGCCATCCTCAACGCCCACAGGTATGCCCGGCCACATTTTACGGCCAGGGCTGAGGCTCAGTCAGTCGCTTCCACGTCAGTCATTCCAGATAATGAGCTTCTGCAACCCAACAATTACCTTGGTAGACCTGGATTGAAATCCGAAATCCACCTCTCTTGGAAATCGGACATTGAGGTCGCCCTTGTTCCTTGCTAGAACTTGGCAAGCCAGCATTGTTCAGAGGCATCTGCTCGGCATGCTGTGCCATCCGCGTACAGCTCACTGTGGCATCGTGGCACCGCTCTCATTGGATCGGTTGAGCTGGCCACAGAAGTGCAGACCGCGAGGCGGTGGCGGGCAGTCGATTCGTGACCAAGCTCTTCCCTCTCACTCATCATCATCTCAGTCTTGACACGCGGGGTTGGGTTTGGATTCTCAGATGCCTGGAATCCTTAGGGCTGATGTGTTGATGGTTACCATTCTCTATCGTCCGTCAGCAACTTGGCGATAGAGACCAACAGACAATCCCTCAGCGTAGAAAGAGACTGGACATCTCCAGCCCCTGAGCTGAGGAGATGAACATGACATTGGCGACCCGGAATCACGAGCAATATGGGCACAAATGACCTGGGTCCACTGGTACAACTGAACACACCGTTTCCGTCAGCAAAAGGAAACATGAGTTTGTGGGGTTCCAGAGAACATCCCAGGGTCGGCCTGGTTGTGACTTGTGAGCAGAGCAGAGAAACATCGTGAATTGTGAAATGAAGAGACTCCGGTAGACAAGACAGAGGGAGCCGGATGCCAAGGCCAGCCAGCCCAGCCATCTTTCCACTGCTGTTTGTGGCTGACAGCTGTCGCCCGCTGCCTGCCGGGCCCTCCACTCTTTTGCTCACCACAGATGCACCCCTGTCTCGCCTGCCCAGGCCGTTGAGGTGGAGCAATGACCCTCCATGCTTCTCGAAGACTGGATCGTGCTGGGTTCCAGCTTTCTCATCCCGCCGGGTTCCATCCTCGTCGTCCAGATGGCGGTGGACAAATTGTTTCTTCCCAGTGCCCGCCTCGACAGTTGTCGTCTTCCCACCAGAGAGGAAAGAACTCATCCAGAATGAGTCTAGGCCTGACATCTACCACTGCCGATGAGGCTGAACACAAATAACCAACCGTCGCAATTTAATTGTAGGGCTCCAGCTTACCGATAGTCTCCTTCTTCTTTTCAACGACTTTCGTTGGTTTTGTCATCTCATAATCCGGTCGGTCGAGCATCGTCACCTGCAAGGCCGCATCACATCTCTTACTGTCGACCAATATTCAATTTCATCAATTCGACTTACTCAGCCCACCAGATCATCAACTATCAACGCTATTCCGTCATCAACTTTGAAAAAAAGGAGAATCGCGCTTGGTGGTCCTGTCGGGTTGTCCGTGGAGCTAGCCCCAGACTTCCCGTCCGCAGGTCCCTGAATTGGTTCAGGCACAGCCTCGGTGCAGTGCTGTGGTGGATTTGCGACAAACCACCGCCAAACAACACTTCTTCCTATTAACCTTGCAACTTGATCACGTCGACGACAACTAGCACTCGGGCGCCCTCACATTTCGGACTGCGGCGCATCGCGTTGGGTCCTGATTCTCTGGTTTACGAAGCATTGGATTCTGATTTTCTGGTTTACAAAGTCGATAGTCAGCCTTCCCAACAGCCCAAAGTGTCACTGCGTGCCATTTCACGGTTTCAGGACAACGCCAACATGGCAGCGTCCCTGTCTGCGCGGGCCGTCCTCACCCCGCGCGGCAGCTCTCTCTCTGGAGGAGCCATCGCCGGGGCTGTGGTCGGCTCTTGCATTGGGGTTTTCCTGATTCTCCTATGTCTGTTTCCTTTTGTCGTGCGAGCAAGAAGACGCCGGAGCGAAAAGAATGGTGATGCCGGCAATGCGGAAATGGGGCAGGGCCCCGGAGGCCCCATTTTCCCCTATGACAACACCGCCGGGAGCACGCCCAAGCGGCTCTCCGGTGAAGGGGAAGGCTATGCTCCGGACACCCCGCCTGGCCTTGCATCATCGGCCACCTTCATCCCGGGTCAGTATCACCCGGGGGACGGCCACAACTCCGATCAGAAGGCGGCCTCCGATCACCAGTCCCAACATACCCCGGCCCTCCCACGAGGCGTGGGTATACAACAGCGACTTCCGTCCCCCATATCGCCGCCCTTCCAACCACCTTCACCAACTACATCAGCCACAGCAAACCTTCAAGGAGACCAACCTGTTCCCGATTCGACAAGACCAGGGTTTGGATCTATAGCGACCACTGAAGCTGAGAGCAACCGCGACCTGAGCCTTCACGACTCCCACGGCTTGAGCCCTCCCACTCACCAAGTATCTGCCGTTTTACCTGGAGGCATCACCGAGGAGCCGGAAACCTTTGAACGCCCCACTCAACGTCACTCCTTCCCTCATCTTCCGGAGTCGATCAGGAACTTCATTCACAGGCGTCAGTCAGGTCACAGCCGGAGAGATAGCAGGCGATCAACCCCTGGAGGCACCGCAGGAACACGGTCGCCTTCGCTCGTCACCACCAACGACTACCCTGTTCCAACACATCAACCTGAACCTGTCCCCCCTGTCTTCGAGGTTGACACTGAGGCGCCCGGAGCTGCCTACGAGTATTATCACGGTCATCCATATCTAGACAGTACTGGCCAACCTTTCCCCGACGACTCTTTTGCGCCTCCACCACCGCAGCCTACCACTCTGCCTACCGCTCAGCCCGTGGTCAACCAACAAGCTCCGCAAGACTTCACCCTCCTCCGTCAAGACACCCTCCTTGCCTCGTGGGAAATCCAGCAAGGCATCAACCGCACCGACAGTTTACCACCTACCACCATTGTCTCTGACCTTCCCAGTCCTCGTGTGGATTCGACTGTTGGGCCAACCGCCAGTCCTATGGAAATGATGAGGCCTACCAACCAAGCCGAGAGTGCCTGGGCTGTAAACCAGGAGATTATCAAGTTGGAGAACACCCCGCCCGCTCCCGCTGTTAGCACCTTCTCCCCTCAGACTATTCCGGCCGAGTTCGCCTATCCCCAGCAGATGCAAACCCCCCAGGAACAGTACAGCCCGGAGCCACAGTATAGCGAGTATACGCATGTACCAGAAATCCAGCAGAACGGCCAGGACTTTGATATCGACTCAGTTGCCTTATACCCCAACGACGGCTTCGGTCTTCAAGACATGTCCGACGTCTCTACTCCTCCACCATTATCCGAGTCCTCGATGCAGAACACGCCTAGCACGCGGCTCACATACTCGCCATCACCAAGGCCGGACTTTGACCAGAACACCAACTTTGCGCCACTCATGGTTCCCAACTCCCCAGCCAACTTTTCTACCGGAGGCTTCTCGTCAAACCAGGGCATGTCCCCCGGGGGATTGTCGGTCAATGACTATTCCTCATCACAGGGAATGTCACCAGGAGGATTCTCGGTCAACGACTTTGGAAACCAAGTGATGTACCCCCAAGGTCTATCCCCTTCGAGCATTCCTCAGTCTGGAATGTCCCCAGCAACACCCTCATCCAGCGGCGCATCACCCAGAGTGTTTGCCTGCGACCAATGCCACCGTGAATTTGATCAGATCCACAAGCTGAAGTGAGTATCTCCCCTCCTCATCCTACCTTCCTACATACACAGATCACTAACAGACCTATAGCCATCACAAGCGCTACCACGAACGACCACATGAGTGCACTCACCCTGGCTGCACCATGCGGTTCGGCACCAAGACCCATCTGGACCGCCACATCAACGACAAGCACAAGAAGACTCGCCAGTTCCACTGCACGGTTCCGGAGTGCCCTTGGTCGAGACAGGGTGGTCGCTCATTCCCCAGGAAGGACAACTGGAGGAGGCACATGATCAACAAGCACCAAATCACGCCTTTGCAAGAGCCAATCGAGTATAACGATGTGGACATGGGCAACGCATGATGATCGATGGTCTACGGTACTCGATAGGAGGAAGCAGTGTACGATGAAGTTGCTTGTGTGGCATGCTCTTGCTCTTGATGAG
Source organism: Neurospora pannonica FGSC 7221 (assembly GCA_009805235.1). Taxonomy (NCBI): domain Eukaryota; kingdom Fungi; phylum Ascomycota; class Sordariomycetes; order Sordariales; family Sordariaceae; genus Neurospora; species Neurospora pannonica. The sequence continues at coordinate 75,106 of RANY01000218.1, forward strand.
CGAGCTGGGTTAATGTGCTTTTGAGCTGATACCAGGAAGACGCCAGGAAAGCGTCTTGATTGGGACTTGTGGCCTTGATGGTCGTTATGAAAGAAGATCGGGGGACTGTGATACCCACCTTAGTCGGGCATTGGATGCCTTTTTTATGCCTTTTTCACCAGCATTTTCGGATGATGAACGGGTTGGACATTAGATTTTCGGGAAGAAAGACTTCCTCTTTCTCTTCTTTACGTCGGAAAGCGAGAAACGCCTTTTTAGTATATCATGCATCTATGTGGAGCGCGTGGCTTTAGCGTTTTGTCTTTAATACATACCAAAAGCCATTGGGGATCATCTACAATCCATATGGCCATGGCCTTTTTGTCTTCTCAACTGAAGATCTGTATCTCTTTTGAACTTCTCCTTTCCTCGCTCGTGAATGCCTAGTAGCGGACTCAGCGTCTCACTGAATAACCCGTGGCTCGTAGCCTGTGTATCTTCTACGGCTCATAGGGACTCGTCCCATCCTCGGGGTATCAAACTTTGCTGGATGAGGAATCTCTGCGCTCTAACCGGCTTTCGCTCCTGGCTGGAAGATACCCGAGTCGGCCACGCCACTGTCGCAAAGTCTTGGCATCAGAGATTTCCGCCTCCTGCCTCTTGCGAAGCTCCATCGCAGTCAGCGATGCCAGGCACTCAACCCAGCCGATTTTGGCCTTGCTTGCTGTTTTGCCCTTCTCTGGCCGTCGTCGTCGTGATCATTTCCCTTAATTCAACCCAGGGCCCATCCCAAATCATCCTCAATCCTCAACGCATCTCCCTAACCAACTTCTTCACCAACTTCCTCTGCGCCTCCACCCCCAGTCCCCTCTCATCCGTCTCCCTCAACGCCCTCCCCACCACCACCACCGTCTTGACACTCTCACTGCCCACCCACACCTTCCCATTCCTCCCCACCGCGGTCTCAAACGCCAATCCCTCCTCGCCTAACGCCTCAAGAACCTCCACTTTCCCTTCCTCCCTACTTTTCGCCATCAACAACCGTCTCGCGAAACCAAGACTAACGTCAAACGCCATCCCGTCCTTCAAGGGGCCCAGACCATCCGCTTTTCCAGTGGAGGAGTTGAGGCATTCCAGCTCTGGGTCCATGTGTCGGTTGGCGAGGGAGACGCGGGCGTAGACGAGCTCGCCGGGGTTAAGCTGGGGACGGGTTTTCTTGGTCGCTGACTCGAAGGCGAGGTGAGGCAAGGTGGCGTTGGGCGTGTAGGGCGAGAGGGAGACGTAGTAGAAGTCGGTGGCGGAGCGGGCGATTTGGCCGATTATGAGGTCGCCTTGGGAGGGGATGTACTGTTTTTGAGGGGAAGGACAAGAGGGTTAGCTAAGTCTGGGTGGAAGGGAAAAGAGGACTGGGGAAGGGAGCTGGGAAGGATGAGAAAACGTACGCGACCGCCATTGTACTCTATCCACATGGAAGTTTTGCGATGGTCGACTACTAGCTGGCCGGCTACCGTGGGGACGATTTCGCTGGGGGGGATGTGTCGCAGGCCGGGACCGAGACGGAGGGGGTTCTTCTTGTGGGTGGGAATGAGGGAGGGGTCGATGGCCTCGCCTGGGAGGACGACGAGGGGCGATTCTGTTGACATGGTGATGTAATGCTGTGTGTCTTTTAATCTGTGGTGGTGTTGTGGTTGTTCGTTGTTTGGCTTGGTTTGGAATTCGAGGTTCGTTTTGCAGAAAGCTGTAAAAGGTACCTGTGCTGTCGCGGTTCTGTAAGTTTACTTGCCGGGGAAAGTTGCGACGGCGAGGCCAGCCCCAAGCCTTGAATGGTGGGGCAGCTGGGTGGGCTAGCTTGGGGAGTACAATGGAGGTACTTGACGAGCTGTGTTGAGGGTTGACTTTGGCCGTAAATCCTACAAATTGGAGTTACTTGACTGAAAATCCAAATATTCTTGGTAAATAACAACTTCAATATGTTCAGTAATTGAAGCAGATATGTCTCAAACCTTGTGGACGACAGCACATGTAAACAAACAGCGAGTACACCAATCGTACCCACCACAAGTGACGATGTGGGGCCAACAAGCATCCCGTATCGATTAGCGTCCGCCTTCCAAAAATTTCTGAACCCCCACACGCTGGACGACATTACCGTCGTGGTCTGGTTCCTGCCTTGTCGATAGCAGTACTTTTTGTTACACTTTTGCGCTCTTCCCTTCCTCCTCCATCCTCTAGCTGTTTGATACCGTCCTTCCTTTCCGCTTCAACCCACATCCTCACACCCTCAGCAAAAATGAGCGAATCCAAGGTCAGCGTTGCGCCCAGCGAGCGCACCGTCATCGGTATCACCTTTGGCAACTCCAACGGCTCCATCGCCTGCACTGTCGACGATAAGGCTGAGGTTATCGCCAACGAGGATGGCGGTACGTGCCATATCTTTACTCTTCTATGCGACAGCTCCTAACAAACACTCCGCGTACAGACCGCCAGATCCCCACCATCCTGTCCTACGTTGACGGTGACGAGTACTACGGCCAGCAGGCCAAGGCCTTCCTCGTCAGGAACCCCAAGAACACCGTCGCTTACTTCAAGGACTTCCTCGGAAAGGACTTCGCGGCCGTCGACCCTACCCACAACCACGCCTCTGCCCACCCCGAGGATGTCGATGGCACCGTTGCCTTCACCGTCCAGGAGAAGGAGGAAGGTGAGGCTTCCAAGCTCTCCGTCTCCGAAGTCACTACCCGCTACCTTCGCCGCCTGATCGAAGCCGCCTCCGAGTACCTTGGCAAGAAGGTCACCTCCGCCGTCATGACCGTCCCCACCAACTTCTCCGACAAGCAGAAGGATGCCCTCCTCGCTGCCGCCGCCGCCGCCAACCTCGAGGTTCTCCAGCTCATCAACGAGCCCGTTGCCGCTGCTCTCGCCTACGATGCCCGCGCCGAGGCCGAGGCCCAGGACAAGATCGTTGTCGTCGCTGACCTTGGTGGCACCCGCTCCGATGTTGCCGTTGTCGCCAGCCGCAGCGGCATGTACACCATCCTCGCCACCGTCCACGACTACGACTTCCACGGCGCTGCCCTCGACAAGGTCCTCATTGACCACTTCTCCAAGGAGTTCATCAAGAAGCACCAGGTCGACCCCCGCGAGAACGCCCGCTCCCTCGCCAAGCTCAAGGCCGAGGCCGAGGGCACCAAGAAGGCCCTCAGCTTGAGCACCAACGCCAGCTTCAGCGTCGAGTCCCTCGCCAACGGCATCGACTTCACCAGCTCCATCAACCGCCTCCGCTACGAGACCATTGCCCGCTCCGTCTTCGAGGGCTTCACCCGTCTTGTCGACTCCGCCGTCAAGAAGGCTGGCCTCGATGCTCTCGACATTGACGAGGTCATCCTCTCCGGCGGTACCTCCCACACTCCCCGCATCGCCGCCAACCTCGGCTACCTCTTCCCCCAGACCACCAAGATCCTCGCCCCTGCCACCACCCCCGCCGCCATCAACCCCTCCGAGCTCAACGCCCGCGGTGCCGCTCTCCAGGCTAGCTTGATCCAGGAGTACGAGGCCGAGGACATTGACCAGTCCACCCACGCTGCCGTCACCACCGTCCCCCACATTACCAACGCCATCGGTGTCATCTCCCTCAACGAGGCCGGTGAGGAGATCTTCGTCCCCGTCGTCGCCCCCGAGACCGCCGTCCCCGCCAGGAGGACAGTCCACGTTGCCGCCCCCAAGGACGGTGGTGACGTTCTCGTCAAGATCGTCGAGGGCAACACCCACATCAAGGTCACCAAGCCCGAGCCCAAGGTCAAGGACGAGTCCAAGGCCGCCAAGGTCGAGGATGCTGATGAGGAGGGTGACGACTCTGACTTCTCCGACGATGAGGAGGAGGAGGAGGAGAAGCGCGAGAAGGTATGGAAGATCGGCTCCACCCTTGCCGAGGCCGCCATCCGCGGTGTCAAGAAGGGCGGCAAGGTCGAGGTCACCGTCCTCGTTGATGCTAACCTCTCCGTTACCGTAACGACGAGGGAGGTTGGTGCCAAGACTGGTGTCCGTGGTACTTTGAGCGCTTAAGCGAAGTTTAATTAGAATATAGCGGATGAGGGAGTTTTGTTGAAATGTTGAAAGTTATTATACCTGTGTGTATGGAAAGTACCTTAGCATTGTGGTGGGAAAACAGGATTTTTTTGTGCAAAAAGGAAACCCACTACTGGTATTTACTGGGCAACTTAAAATAGAGGCGAAATGATGAATTTGATGACCCTATTAGACATACATACAGGAGCAAGCAAGCCAGAGAATTCTAGAGCATAAGAGGACGAGAAATGAGGGTGTTTTGTGATCATGATGAGCTACCTACAACAACATTGTTTACGGAGTTTCAAAAAAGTTGATGTGATGAGTAACGTCGACATATTGTTTCATGTCACTTCCATTTGCACACTGAATTCAGTAGCAGCACATGGACAATAGGTACTGGACGGTATGATTTCAACTTCTATTCTCCGTTACATGGCTGAAGTAAATGCCAATGATAAATCTTGCAATGGGTATATCCTCCAAATGTTCAACTCCGACACTATCGGTCCCGAGTTCCTCCCTCTGGTGCCCCCGTCTTTGTTAACCCAACTTCCACCTACGTAGCCCCTACCCCCACGCGGGATCTCTCAGCCTCCACTTCCCCCTTTCAGTACAGACAAAGAAAGAACATATCGATCGGAGTACGCTCCGGTTCAGCCGCACATGGCAACAAAATAAGACCTGATTTGGTGGTTCACTGAACAGAATAAGGGTACAGGAAATCGTCAACTTCGTAACAAGTAAAGTAAAGTTCATGTGGTGTAAGCCAAATTTTGTGAAAGCTGGTTGTTTGGTCAAGGAAATGATGTATGATGTGGACGCCTCTGCCCCGTGATGTTATGCAAAATGCTGAATGCTGAATGCTACCGAGATGATGAATGGACATATGAGAGTTGAGTGATGCTGATTATTTGCTGCAGAATGGCGGTGATGGTAATGATAAAGGTAGGCGTTATGTTATGTTATGAATGGTAAACTTGTTGAACGTAAGGGTATCGAAATGGTGTGTATGATAATGATAAGACTAAGTAAAGCCGCCAGCATCAGCGCACAGTAAGTGGTGACACCGGTGACTCTTCCCCCGGAGCTGCTATCTGTGTTCGCGACCTATACCTGCGCAGCTCAGCGTCAAACCGAGATTGTGTCGGGGTCACCACCGGCGTCACCGTCTTGGGTGTTATCGGTAGTTCGATCTCGGTGGTCTTGATGTTGTTACTTAGTGGCCAGTCAGCTGGCCTCTCTTCCTCCTGCTCCTGCTCCTTCACTTCGGATTCAGCCTTGGAGGTGTGTTCGAGCTCAATAATCTCTTGCTCCTCCTCTTCCTCTTCCTCAGCGGCACCAGCTGTTATCTCCTCCTCCTCGCCCTCCTCAGTTTCCGTCTCAGTCTCTGCCTCGCTTTCAGTCACAACAACAGGCCACTGTGGCAAAGCCACCGACGCGTACCGCATCCCGCTCTTCTTCTCCTGCTCGACCCTGAGAATCTCAATGCTAACCAGCCACCTCTTCTGCAGCTTAGCCTTCCTCTCGGCAAAAGTATGGGAGATGGCATCTGCCTCGTTAGCGAACTCGACGGCGAGGTCCTCGATTTCTTCCGATTTCTTATGGAGGAGCGCCTCCATCTCGTCTTCATGTCGGTCGAGCAGCTGTTCCATCTTTTTCCCTTGCTTCTCGCGAAGTACATTGATCTGTGCTTGGTGCCGTCTTTCCATGCCGTCACGGATGCGGTATTGTTCGCTGAGCTGGTCGAGGTGTTTTTGGGTGACCTCCCTGGAGGGCATCTTCGAGTCCTGTAGAGCTTGTTCCTTCTCGTTTATTTCCTCGGCTTGCGAAAGCTTTTTGCAGTATGCCTCCATGTACTTGAGCTGTATCCTGATGCTCCGTTCCGAAGCGTCCAGCGTCGACCGGAGTTCGATCTCGGCCTCGATCTGCCGGTCCTCGAGGTGCTGCTCCGTTTTCGCATGGCGCTCCTTCATCTTCTCTATCAGCTCCGCGTATTTTTCTAAAAGCGCCTTCTTCTTCTCCGACTGTCGCGTGCGCATCTCTTTCCGCATCCTGGCCTCGTACGCCAAAAACCTGGACATTTCGTGGTCTTGCTGTTCCCTTAGCGCCTGGAATTCCGCACTTTCCCTCGTCCGCCGTTCCGCCTGCTGTTGCGCCCGCTCCTCAGCCGCAGCCGCTTCCTTCTGCTCCCTCTTCTTCAGCTCCAGCTCCGCGAGCCGCGTCTCCTCCTCCCTCCTGCGCCGCTCGAGCTCCTCCTCGCCATTGCAAAAGTTGGGACACCCCACGACCGGGTCCCAGACGGCTCCGCAAATGTAGCAGAACTGCGCCTTGCACCGGCACGTCATGTGCGTGCACCCCTGCGTGAGCTCAACCAGGTTGCGGCACTTGTAGCATCTACGCCACCCGGATTTCTCGCCCATCTTGAGCACCGTCTCCAGCTCGATGTCCTCGGGACAATCCTGCCCTAACCGGTGCGCGCCGCGCTTGCAGGTCAGACAGATGCGCATCTTGCACGTCTTGCACATGGTCTCGAACGGGTGTTTGGGGTCGAGCTTGGCTCTAGGTGGGATGAACTCCCCGCAGGCTGGGTTCGGGCAGAAGATGCGTGATTCCCAGGGCGTGCTGTACTGCAGGACGGCCTTGAGGAAGGCCTGCTGCTCCTCGCGGGTGAGGATCGTCTTGATGATGGAGCTGGGAATGGGCTGGGTGCAGCAGCGGGGAGGCATCTTGGACTCGTCGGTGGTGGATTGGTTGATCATGACGGCTAGGCAGTTTTGGCAGTAGGTGTGGCCGCATGGTAGCGTTTGGAGGAGGTGGCTCTCTTGGACAAAGTCTTCGCGGCAGCATATACAGGTGCTGTAATATGGGAGAACTTTGTTAGATATCTCGTTCTAAGGTGATGATTCCCAGAGTATCTGGGTGGGGCTAATGGTCTGACGAGATCACTTACACGACTGATAACGCCGGGTGTGTCTTCCTCCTCTTCAACCTGCCCGTGAGACCACGCCTAAGCTCCCTGACGCCCTTGAAGTGGCCGAAGCCAAAGATATTGTGCGATGGCCGCCTTGTGGGTGCTGCCGGGTTGGAGAACTTTGGCTGGTGGAGCGCTGGTTCCAGTTGCGTCAGGTACTTCTCATACTGAGAAAAGTTGACAGTGTTGGACCTCTTCCTGCTCATAGACTGTGTGAGAGTTGCCGGCATTGCCGCCGACGAGTTCGAGGCCATATCATTGTCGGTTCCGGTGCCCGTCGTACTGTCGATGGAACATATCGTGTTGGAGCGCTGGTGAGCAACGAGGGTGCTGCTTCTTGCCGACGTGGCGTTCAAGCCAGTGGGATTTCCCAGCTTGTCGGTGAGGTTCGAGACATGGATTCCCAGACTCCAAGCCTTTGCTGTCAAGCTCTTCTCGATCTCGGCCTCGGTAGCGGTGGCAATTTCCGTCGTTATCCCAAAAACCTCGTGGAGGTACTCGGACTCGTCTAGTTCGGGTGGGTTGGCGATGGCGCCGACCAGATCGGCTGGCGATAACGATGACGAGGTGAATCCAGCCATTCCGTCACAAATCACTTAAACAATTTTCCGTCCCTTCCGCCCTTTTGTCGACACAGCAGATATCCGGGGTAACAGCGAGTGGTATCAAGACAGTTGAAAGGCATGTGGCGGCGGCAGAAGAATACTGAAGAGTGGTATATGTACTGGGATTTGGTTTTAACAATGGGAATCGGATGAGATATGTATTAAAGATGCGGTCCGATCTATCAGATGAGGGATTCCCATGACGCAAAACTATGGGCGAGGGTGGGGTTCGTCCATCCGGAGAGTTTAGGTTGTACCTAGTGTAAGTACAGTAACCAGAGTTGGATGTCGATCCAAAGGGCCGGATGTCCAGGGTTTTGTGCGCGCCGTCGTTAAGTGGGCTGACCTGATTACGCCAAGTCAACAGCGCTATCACTCCACTACCGATATGTGAGGTGTTCACTAATGTACGGCGATATCAATAACAAGGGCTAGGAATGGTTGCCGAAAGATGGAGCCCCGAGGAGCCCTGGGTGGGTGACGGGATGGGTGAGGGAGGTGAGGTGGTGAGATCTAGCGTGTTGTTGGGTTGGTCAAGAGATCATACATTGGCAACCTAGGCAAGGCAAGGGAAGCGCAAGGGACCAAGGGACGATGAAAAGAGTAAGATGATGGGAGGAGTAAGCTCGGAAAAGGTTGTTTGGGTGAGCATGAGATGGTGGAGGAGGGGTCCAGGGGAGGGAGATGGAGGAGGGAGAGACGGGCTGTTTGGTCGGCGGCAACGGAGGGCCAGAGACAGCAAAAGAGAGACAACAAGAGATTTGAGATGGAGGGATCACACGAAAAGCCGCAAAGAGATCGCCAGCTAAAGCAAGTGATGCGCAGTAGACCTGACGAGGGTTGCAGTTTTGCGCCCAAATATACACTACCTTACCTGTACATTACATATCAAGGCCCGGCGTTGCGTTCCGCACAATGCCTGTTAGCGCATCAAGGTCACTATCACTGTGCTAAGAGCTGTGAACAAGTTGTCTTTATCGCCAGTTGTTTTGATCCAACCTGGGTGAAAAGAAACACGAGGTCAATCATCTGGGTAGTCCCTTGTTTTCTGTGTTGGTTGAAGACAACATGTTAATACAATCCTCCCATTAACAGAAGGGATGTTTCACGGTGACGGGATCCTCGATGTTGTTGATGTTGGGAACAACGCTGCCCGGTGACGCCGCTGGGGGTCACGGTGGGTGCGTTTAACGTTACCTGGCGTTGGCTGGCCAAGAAACGGACAAGGGTGTGTGATGCGCCTGTGTGAATCCCCGAGGGGTGGGTACCGGTGACTGCCAACTGGGTGGGGGCTCTGGGGTTGGTACGAATTAGGCAAGTAACAAATCCCGTCCAATGCCTGGCAACAACATGAGGAAAAAAAGGAAGAAAAACCAACATCGCGAAGAGCAGCGGAGACGGGAACTTTGCAAGGTTCGAAGGATTGAAGTCTGCCTCTGGTGTTCGTATGACAACCAACGCCAAAAGAGCCTCAGCCTAACTATGGTGGCTTGGAAGTGGCCCAACGACAGAGAGTTTTCCATCACAAAAGCAACAAAAAGGGAAAAAATCGGGACCGAACAGAACTTCGATTGGTCTTTGATGATGGAAGAAATGGCCCGTTAAAAGCTTGCTGATTGATTGACCGGTTCCGAAAAACTTGATCATCTGCCCGCTGCTCCTTGGAAGTGAGAAGAGCCACTGAGCTAGCCAAGCAGAAAAAGGCTTTGAAGACTGGCTTTCCAAACAAAACAAGACAAGACAAGACAAGAGGTGAAGAAAGATGGCATCACATCTTGGAATCTCAAACCCTTCATGCAAGCTCGACAAGGTGGAGGTTGATGAGGCTTTCTTGGCTTGCCTGCCATATATATATTACCCGCTTTCCTGCCAAGGTCTGTCGCCATTGCAGTATCATCATCATCACCACCACAACCGTGACCGTTACCAATGTCTTGCCTTGTCTCCATTCTCCATTCTCCGTAGCTCCAGGTACCGCAGCGCTATCTCTTTCCGCAGTCCGCACATCTCTCGGCCTTCAATCTTGCGATTTTAGCTTCCTACAGTCCACAGCGGGGGTTGATGGCGCCGTGACGGCCGGGGGTGGATAGTCACGATACCTAGTGCAGGTCCACCAAGCATGTCCACCATTGCAATTGAGATCGGTTTTTGAAGATCACCAGCGGACTTCGTTGCACCATCGTTGTCCGTTGACGCCTGCATCTTAAACCCCCACCTTTCAAGGCCATCAGGGCCCTCAGTCCCCATCACACGACAGCGCGCGCGCTCGCACGACAGACGACGGTGGTTTCGAACTTGACGCGACTCAAGTAGCGGCTCATCCCACTTTGGTGAGAGTCTTGGGATAGGATCACAGGATAGGTTTACAGACGGGGCGGTCACACGAAGTGGGCTTCCTTTAGGTAAGGCAGTCCGAGTCTTTTTCGCATCTTCACTCGAGAGGTCGTCTAGTGAATGTGAACCATCATTTTCACGTTTGCGATATTATCGCCGACCTCACCTCCTGTCCTCACATCAAGGGCCAGGTAGGTATTCTGTAAATGACAAAAGAAGAAAAAGACCTAACTCCGGATCAAGAACCCGCGGGCGCACTAGCACCAACTCCATCACCGTCGGGTTCTTCCTTCTCTCCCTTGCTTTGCCCTACGTGCGTGTGAATACCTTCAATCCCAGAACTGTACTGTACAAGCTGTGGTAGCTCGTTCGTATCGCATAGTACCAACAAGACCAACAGAACTAACTGACTCTGAGCCCCTATTCACAATCGAATGGTGTTACCACACAACTGGGAACATTCATTCCTTTTCAAGCTTCAAGCTTCTCCGTTTACTGTCCTTGATAGGACATGCAGCTTGTCGTCGTAGGTCGTTCTCATGAAATGCTGTTAAAGATCATCCACCCTCCTACCCCAGCCAGTCAGCAAAGTCAGCCAAACGAGCGGCTGCATTCGTCTTCCGCCCTCCGACTTCCTTCCGGCTTTTGCTTTTTCTTTTTTTTTTTTTTTCTTTTGTTAGCCTGGGCTGTTGTCAACAACTTTGTCTCTCATTAACCGAACCGAGTAACCCATCCCCGGTTGGTTTAAGGTGAGACTGGGAGACTGATGAATGGTGACTGCTGGGCACTAAGACTTCACCAACTCGCCAACTCACCAACTCGCCAACTCACCAACTCGCCAAATGGCTGTAGGCTGTTCTTTCCCCAGAGACATCTACATAAAAGCCGAAAGGCTGCAGCGGAATGAATGGGACCCCTTGGGCCTTGGGGTGATGTCCACTGAATGGAAATCTTGGTTCCACCGACGATCTTCCCGCTTTCCGCCCCCCATGGAGCATGGACAAGGCCTAACGAAAAGCTAACAGACTTTTGAAATTGCCTTGAACATCTCGGCATGCATACCTACAGATTTCTCATCGTGACCGGCCCGGATTTTGCTGATAGGTAGGATCCCGATAGGTGCCATTCGGTAATCTTGAACAATAGGGATGTGCAAAGGGATACTGACACTAACGAGCCACGACTTTTAGAGGGAACTGCGTGATTGCATAGGTAGGCGCTGTCACAGTTATTCGTATGAGTGTCGTGATCGCGGGGGACTGCCAGACTGGATGGATGAAAAAGTAGCCAATCGGGAGACCAACTGGGCTTTAACTGTCTTGTGTGAATTATAGGTTCAATAACTTTTCTTCACCGTGACTTTTGTGCCGGAAAGTTCTCGGTTGTGAGTTCCTCCAGAGAGTGGTTGAAGGCGTAAGCTGTACGACTTCAAGCGGTCTAGCGTTAACCATCAAGCTTCCCAACTCTGTGGCCTCGGAAGCTTCCGATGACATGGACTTGGGTTGTGCCTGCGTAGATACCACTGTGAGAAAAGCTCTTCGTCGACCGACATCTTCGAGCTAATTCCCCGAATCTTCGGTACTAGAGAAGCCGAGACAGGGTGAAGCAAGCGATAGGCTTTTCCCGTTATTCAACAAAACCTTTATCACTTTTCAGTCTTCTTTTTTCTGAGACCTCATCATCTGGGTGAATTTTCACGGCTTGCAGCCCGCCAAGTATCGATATCGACAACCGCGTCCATTAACAGGTATCTCATAGCCAGATCTCATATCATGTATCATCTCATCTCATCTCACTTTGTCTTTCACTCTTCACCGTCTTCACACCAGCTCCCACCTTGCCAGCCAGCCCACGCTCTCCCCGGCATTTCTCACAATGCAGAGCTTTCTCTCGTTATTGTTACCCGACGACGACTCTTTAAGGGTATCAAACGCCTTCTCGGCGGAAATCGCCCCAACCGCCGTACCCTTGCCCTCGCTAAGGCTGTATGCCCCTGCCGTCACGAACCCGATCAGGTCCTCCTCGCCGGGGCACAGCGGATGGCCGCCGCCGATGTCTGTCTGATTAGCTGCGGGCCTGGGGTAGGGCAATGGATCCCCGGATAGGAGCGACTTGGCCATTAATTGTTTTCGAGTACCCTGATCGACGCCGTGGGGGATATGTGGTGCTGCGTGTGCTGTGAGTTTGGAAGATTTGCTGCCGCTTTTCTGGCTGGGGAGTTTCTGTAGCCATTGATCGCGGAGATCCGTAGGGAGAGACCCTATGCCGACTGCAACCGGATCTGTAGCGGGTACTTCCGCCTCTGACGATGGGACGGTCGTCGTTGCTGAAGGCCGAGATGGAAGGCGATATATCCTGGCGCATGCATTTGCAACGCCTCTGGTTACAAATGTGATGTTGACTGATATGATCGACCGTGGGGGAGGTCTGACCGAATCTGCCGAGGAGACAAGGGCGTTGAACTCGGTCTTCTTCATCTGCTCAACCGTCGCCAAAGACGGCAGAGTATCTTTGCGGGGGTTCCCCAACTTGGACGCGGCTTCAGCCTCTTCCCGAGGATCGACGGCCATTGCATTTGGATCGACATCCGGGGTGGATTGGTCCCCAGAGGAGCTCGGCGAAGGGTCCTTGGGCAAACTGAACAGATGCTCAAAATCGCACGCTAGGCCATTCCCAATCTCGCCCTTTCGTCCAGCGCCGAGATCCAGCGAGGCCCATTCAATACGCTTGCCCTTCGGTCGCCGATCCCAGGCCTTCTTGCGCTGCGCGCGCTGCTCCATCTCCCATACAACACCCGCATTTGTCCCCAGGAAATCCCCAGGGAACCAGGCAGTCCCTTGTTCAAATGCAATCTGCCGCTGCTCATTCAACCCTCCCAGCCGAGGGTTTCCTCCAATGGACAGGGGGTAATGGACAATGCTATACCATATCGGCAAAATACATTTCCATGGTGCCAACAGTGTCCATGTCCCCTGCGCCTGACCACCAGCTGCCGGCCTGGAGGCGAACACGATGACTGGTATAGGAGGGTCCGCTGCCGTGACTTGAATTTCTTGCCCTGGAATATTCGCGCCCTTTCGGCGATTGATGGACTTTTGGGGTGGTAAACTGGAAGCCTTGAAGCGAACATCACGGTCGAAGAGCCCGTATGGCTTCACCTGTTCCTCGATAGGCCATTGTGTCAGAGTATCAAGGAGAGCGGGATCGGAAACCTTGCTGGCGGTGTCCACCCGCTTGGGAGGATACGATAATCGGGGATCCTTGACTGAGAAGCCCAGTACTGCATCTTTAGGAAGACAAGCGGGATTTGTTACCCCGACTAGAGAGGAGAAAACCTGCCCATGGCGCTCCTCGGTATGATATGGTTGGAGCACAGCAAGCAACGTCTCTGTGGAACCGGGTCCGGTAAGTTCGATGCTACCGATTTCGAAGCGTAAGTCCTCGACATGAACTTGAGGCGTCTGTAACTGTGCGAGCTTAACCAGTTCGTCGAATAGTTCAAGGAAACATGAGGGGTGTGTCCGGATCAAGATCTGTCGTTGAGTCCTCTTCTGCTCGGTAGTGTTTGACTCGGGCGCAGCGGTCTCGTCGGTTGGAGTGGGATTCCATAGAATCGTAGCAGGCCCAACGTCCCTTCTCGAGTTCCCTTGCTGTCTGCTCACCATCCCGCTCCATGTCCTCGTGCCGGTTCTCCATTTCCTGCCGCGATTGCCCCATAGACTCTCCTGAACCAGCCCTAGCGCCTTGAGAACCTGCTCAATGCCTCCGGTTGTTCCGTATAACCTGGCTGTGCTCATGTAACTCGTATCCCAGAAAACGGTTCCCTTTTGTCCAGAAGCTCGGTGGGTCGGCCGATAGCACTTTTGAGTCGGTGTCAAAGGGATGGCAAATCGCCACAGAGACTTGGTTGGCTCGGTCATTGTCGCTCGTTTGGCATGCCATAGATGGGTAGGGAGCCAGGTCTTGTTGATCTGTCTCTTTTTGAACTTGGACTTTGGCTTCGGGGGCTCGTTGAGGGTATCACGTCGTATCTTGGGTCTGGGGGCTCTCGTCTGGATTGTAGTTTTTCCGGGCCCATCCTTATTCTCTCCTTCGCCTTCCTTTTGCAAAGCTCTTTTCCTCTTCTTTGCGGCTAGTTTCTCTAGTCGTTTTGCGTTCTCGGCGCGTATCCTGGCACGGGTGGTACGTGGTCGTCGTTTCCTCGCTTCGACGGTTGGTGTGTTGTCCTCAAGCATCTCTCTTTTCGCTCTGTCGCGCAGCCTCTTGGGAACTCTCTTCGCGTTGTGACTCGCCGTTCGCCGTCTCATCTCGCGCGGTACCTGCTGGAAAACTCTGGTGGCATTGGCGCTCTTGCATTTTCGCATGCTCGTCTCGAGGGCTTTGATCTCGAATTCGCGGGCATTGAGGAACTTTTGGAGGTCGAGCTTTCCATCGTCGAGGGCCGCGTCGGAAGGCTGACTGCGAATGTTGCGGGCATCTTGGAACTTGACGCGCTTCTGGGGGCGGGCTGGAGGACGCGAGTCTTTGCCTTGTTGGTTCTGATTCTTGGTGCCGGTCGCTGCGGATGGTGCCTCCTTGCGCTTCTTGGAATCGGCCGCCTTGCCAGAGGCGGCTTGTTTCTTATTATTATCCATCGCGACTATGGTTCGGTGGACATTGGCGTATGTATCCGGCGGATGGAGGTGATGTGGTGTTGTACTTGGAGGAATTGGAGTCCTGCTCAGTGACTGCATCACTGGCGCCAACAATGAATTTCTGAAGCTCTTATCGGGCTTATCAGTCGATCAGCTAGTGGGTCCCAGCGGGGAGGTGTCCCCACTTGGGGTAATGTCCAAACTCAGGTCCCGTCCCTTGACGATTCCACGGCATCCTTGACAGCGCTCTTGGCGGTCCCTTCAGTGGCTTGTTTGTCTGTAACACCGAATTTCGCCCCCAACATCACAGCCCAGAAGCTCGGCATTGAACATTGTTTCAACATCACCTATCTTGATGATGGTTCTTTAGGAGAGGTCGTGGTGAGTGGACAAAAGTTCTCTAGAGTCGTGGATGGCGGAGTGAGGCAGCAAGGCGAATGGATGTCATCGTCCTCATCGCCATGCCCGTTTGACATTACTTCATTTTATTTAAGGGGCTGCCCGGGCATCCCATCATATCCGTCGTGCGCGTATAACAAAGTTGCCTAGGAAGAACTGTTGGGCTAAGAAGGATTTTCCAGATTTTGTCATGGAAGCATTACTAACCGGCAGTCCAAAGTTCTCATCACCCATACACATCATATGTCTCTTGTTTTGGTTGATAAGGGGGTAATACGGAATACCTTACGTTACAACTGTGTTCGTCCGCGATACATGCCAAGCCAACCCTGACACGCCTCAACGGCAACTCCAGCTTTCCCACCTCTCTCACTGAGAGCTTGTTTCGTTGGTTCCGAGTCCCTTTGCCGCTGTTGCGTTGGATCTCAATATCACCGAACGGCTTAATCCGGGAACGGGAAAGCTCACGTTGCGGCAGGGAACCTCAGCGCCCCTTGTGTCGGCCTCAACCACGGGAACCTGGATCGGTCCGTTACAGTTACAGTCCTGAGACTACGTACACGTACCTTACTATAGAGACGGACGACGGAAGTACCTGCTGAATCCATCGCATGTAACCATGGCAGCCCTCAGTAAGCATGACTAGCCTCCTCCCTCATGTTCCTTTTATCAGATTCAGTTATCATATCCCTTCCGCTTCATTAGTTCCATCCCATCCACCTTCCCAGTTTCCCACTCGTCTCAATCCGGACACTCTCAATCAATATCTCCAACTCATCACTCCCTCACCCCAAAACCTGACTATGAACGTCCGTCCTGCTGTGCATGACGTTGCTGCATCTTGTCTACCGGCACTTCCGGCATTATGGAATGGACCTTTCCTTCAACACTCTGAATCTGCCTTGAAATTATCTGTTGGTCGTGGCCCGTTAAGCTGATATGGTTCACATTCGTTTAGTCGGCAAGGGTAAAAAGGTTCGTATTCATGCATTCCCTCTTGCTACCTACAGGAACACAGTACTAATATCCTCGGTCTAGCCCAAGTTCGAACTACACCTCAAGGCATGTCGTCCTCACCATGAAGCTCACTTTAGGTCGTCATCTAACTCAAGCCCTAGATCTATGACTTGAACAATGTGCCACTTGTCTCAGGAGGGTCCCTGATAAAATGGCACTTCCCACACAGCATTCACTCGGAGCATCGCGGCAAGACGCAGAAATGCCCCATTGCCAACCACCGAGTTGAGTACAACTACTCAAAGGTCATTCCTATCCGCATCGCTGTCGACCGCAACAACAACCTCACGGAATGCCCGATCGAGTTTGAGGTTCTGCAACTCTTCAACACCAATGGCACAGTGAACGGCAACGGTCCAGCTCCCGTCCGGGAAGAGAAAACCACCCTAGGTGTCGTCCGCCTCAACCTAGCCGAGTATGTCGATGAGAGCGAGTCCATCCTCCGGGATGGTCTTGGAACCGGCATCAGTCCCTTTCTCGGATCCCCCGGTGGTCCAGCAGCGGTCGATTTCCGGTTCGGCCACAGCCGTAACCGCAGCTCACTAAGCGCGGTAACACCAGCACCAGCGGACGGCAACAGCCCCCAGTATCTACGGCCCGATGCGGAGGAAAAGGAGCAGGAACGACCCATGACGGCCATGACCACCAAGACCTTCGCTACGACAGCCACGATAACCCCGGCCGAGGACGTCCAAGATGGCGTGGTGCGCCGCTACCTGATGCAGGAAAGCAAGATCAACTCGACCCTCAAGATCAGCATCCTCATGATCCAAGTCGAGGGCGAGCGCAACTTCATCGCGCCGCCGCTCAAGACCGCTCCCGTGTTCGGCGGCATCGCCGGACTCATGGCGGGCGACGTGCTGGACCC
>RANY01000219.1:0-42843 GCA_009805235.1 Neurospora pannonica FGSC 7221
CTCCCCTTCCTCACTTCTCCCCTTCCTCACTTCTCCCCTTCCTCACTTCTCCCCTTCCTCACTTCTCCCCTTCCTCACTTCTCCCCTTCCTCACTTCTCCCCTTCCTCACTTCTCCTCTTCCCATCCATCATCAAACCCAAAACTAACATCACCAACAGCCGCAAAGGAATTCGCCACCGTCCTCTCCCTCGCCAACGCCAACACCACCACCCCCTCCAAAATCCGCGGTTTCTCCACAAACGTATCCAACTACAACCCCTACCTAACCTCCAACACCACCCGTCCCCGCGACCCCTTCACCGCAGGGTCCCCCTCCTACGATGAATCGCACTACGCCTCCTCTCTCTCCCCCTATCTCATCGCCGAAGGCCTGCCGTCGCACTTCATCATCGACCAAGGCCGCGTCGCCCTGCCCGGCGCCAGGAAGGAGTGGGGTGAGTGGTGCAATGTTGAGCCTGCGGGCTTTGGACATGTCCCGACGACGGATCAGAAGGTGCTACAGAATGAGAATGTTGATGCTATTGTTTGGGTTAAGCCTGGAGGAGAAAGTGATGGGGAGTGTGGACTTGCGGGGGCGCCGAGGGCGGGAGCGTGGTTTGGGGGGTATGTGGAGATGTTGGTGAAGAATGCTGATGCTTCTGTGAAGAACTAGGGGGTAAGGGGGTTTTTGGGATTGGATGAGAGTGTAAGTAAGAGGCAAGGCTCACTTCATGTTGGGTCTTGCCTGTGATTGTGGGCTTGGGCTTGGAGGTGGTGCCTGCAGCTTTGTACATATGGGCTTTTCTCTTCGTTTGATAAATGGTACCTTGAACTTAAATGAACTTCACCGAGGCATGATTGCGTGCATGTATGTTGATGCTCGACTGGGCGCTTGAGAAAGCGCAGTGTACAAGGGAAATCTGAAGGGGAAAGAAAGGAAATTGGTGAAAGACGAAAGAGATCTTCAAAGGCCTAGCAGGGTCCTTTTAGGCAAGCCATTGGATGTTTTGCGTGACAATATGTATGAACGCATACGCGTTCTATCTGCTCTCCGTGAGCTCAATTGCATTCTGAGCAGTAAAATCAGTGTCTCTGTGTTGGAGGTGCCAAAAATGAAGCCATCACCACCCCTCGCACGGACCCTACCTCAACCCGATGTTCGACGGAAGGAACAAAAAACTGCACCTGCCAAAACCAACACCAACACCAAAACTCGCAGAGCGAACAAGGAAGTAAAAGATGCAAAAAAATCGACGTGGGCCTGATTCGAACAGACGCTCCCGAAGGAACCAGATTTCAAGTCTGGCGCGTTAGACCACTCCGCCACCACGCCTTGGATATTGATATGGTTAGGTTGTACATGCTATAAGGGTGTATGACACGTGTCTCACGCTAGAAGGGTTGCACGACACTCATCCTTCCCTACGCAAGAACCGAGCCAAAAAGGTGTGAAATCTTGGACGGACATTACTCTATCGATAAAGAAATGTATTTTTTTCGGTGGCGATTGTGACTTTATGTTGTCGTTGCGTCGTAGGTTCGGTGTTGGAGGTTTGCATCCGAAGGCAAGGAAGGGAAGTGTTGGGTGTTGAACTGGAGACCACGACCACCAAGAACCGCCAGCCGTCTTACAAATGTGCATCAAATAACTGAGATAACTGAGCTTACCTAAAGTCGGCAAGAAAATCAGATATTGTCGAGGAATTTCAAGGAAGAATCACCGTACCCAGCGAACCATAGCATACAATGCAACGCAACTTCACCGACAGCCACTTCCCAGAGTCGTAGAACCGCAGGAACCGTTGCCGATTCAATGTTGCCATATTCACCGGTCTACTGGACCAAAACCTTAGGAATACTCTGGTGGACACCACAACTGATCATCCTGAGGGTCCGGTAAGTTCTAGCCCTCCAGTGCCCGTCGAGGATCACCTCCACCGACCCATCTGATGGGCAACCATGATCACCAAACTCCTCCGCAACACCCACAACTTCTAGAAGAAGATCCTCCATCTTAGCGCCGTTTCAAACCTCCCTTCATGCTCGAATCTATCGTGATGCCGTCACGCTCAGGGTCAAGACGTATAAAAACCAGGAACGGCTGGCTCCAGGACGACCAACGCGCTTCTGCCAACTACCAGCTCGTTTGATCTCCCCAAACCACGGCGCTTGCGCTTGTAAGAACGAATCATAACTCCTTCAACCAGATCATCTCTTCGTCCATCTGCACCGCTGCGCACACTGTAATCTTCCTGCTTGGAGCAACTCTACATCACAGTCCCGAATCGCTTCGGCCCTTGTCCGTCATCCGTCACTGCCACTTGGCAGACATCGTCACTTGCTGTCTTTGCCCTTCACAGCAAACCAGCGCGGCACCAGGACGGCGCCAGTGCGGGATGTCAACCTTGCCCTCTTTGAAACGAAGCACCCAATGGAGGCTTGTGACAGTGATCCGGGGAAACCAGCGTTGGCTGATAGGGTAGCGACTCGAAAGGCTGCAAAGGGTTAGGCTTGTATGGTGATAGCCAATGGAAGGGACTAAAAATGCCGCTATAGGATTGAAGAAGCTGTCACATTCTGGGGCGCTTATGGGCGTTGGGGACAGTGTTGGACTGGGAGCTGAGATGGGGCACGCGACATTGGGGATGCTGTTGAGAAAATCAACCAGGTGGTGGATGTTGAGGCTCTGATGTCGTGGAAAACCCAGAGAGAGGAAACATGGCGATTGCTGTTCAACTGCCTTTATCTGTGAAGAACATGATTGAGCATGATTCACAAGTTCTTTGTTGTTTTCATGAGAATGAGAATCGTGGTGATGAAGCAGCCGCCACAGTGTGAGATTCAGTACGTCACGGTCACGCTGTCTTACCCCACCTGTAGTGTGCGGCGGGGCCCGCATGAGGAGTTCATCCCGTTCATTGGCCAGGCCACTGCACTCGCTGAACTTTCCCATCCTTCACTTGTCCAGTCCTTCAGCACCTCGACACAACCTCATCACCAACAGCGCGACCCAACCTCATTTGTGAAACCGCCGAGCAGCCGAGAGAGCAGTGCTCCCTCTCTCTGCAGAGAAAACGCAACACCAAGCAGGAAAACCCGATCATTTAGATATGTACCGCGGAATCTGGCATCTCGTTCGTGTCCTCGCGACTGGAGGGTCGCTTGGCCTCGTTACGCGCGACCGATTTCCAGATTGCCGGAGCCCGGGGACAGCAGCAGCCTCTGAGATGACAGCCGGTTGGTGTCGACGCTGTTGCTCACTGGTTACAATCGTCAGGCACACGGCAAACAGCCGATAACGCGCAGGGCGCCAGAGTACCTGGGACCCCCGCAGATGACAGACTGCCAGTTGTTCATTCGGCGTTTCTGATGTTCTCGTCTGCCTCCTCAACATCGAGAGCATGTCACGATACCAATTACCGTTGTCGGTTGGACATACGGGTTCATTATCTAGACCCTTCTGAACAACAAGTTCTCTTTTGTTCGCTTTACTGATCATTGCTTCAAGCACCGTCATGAGTTTGATATGATGAGGGTATAAAATCTTTCTTCCACCAGTAACCCAACCCGTCCTCCCAGGATCTGCAGGGCAACCCCGCGTGATGAACTCGCTACCCAGTGGTAAGCCCTCAGTGAGCATTTGACGTGCCTTGACCGCTCTCAGCGCCACTTTTCAAGGTTGTAGCCAAGTGGACAGCGCATGGTCTCAGTTCCAGGGGTGGTGAAAACTGCACCCCAAGGAGCCAAAGAAGTTCTGAGAGGGGACGCGCGAAGCCCTGCCACAGCATACCATGTGCAAGGGGGTGACAAAAAAACCGTCCCCGCATTTTTTCTGACATTCTAATTTACACCCTTTTTATTGCATCTACTCTACCCTACTCTAGTGCTTAATGTGATGCAATCGATTTTGCGGGGACGGTTTTTCTGTCACCCCCTTGCCTGTGGTCGGTCCCTTGCAAAAAAACCTTGGCGACCTCGAGCTGGTCGCATAACGGTTGGCCAGCACGACCAGTCAACGGTGGGATGGCCCGTGGATTGTCCGGGGATGGCTTGATGGGATGCGCTTTGGCGCCAAGTGGGAGTGGAAGCGCGGCTTGGAGTGTGCTGTGTTGCTGGTGTGCCTGGGGAATGAGGGAAGAGGAAGAGGAAAACACTTACAGACAGCGAGTTGGGTCTAAGGGCCCCTCTCCTCACTCCGAACCACAGCCTTGGGCCTGACCCAGCCTAACTGTTAACTCCTAGCGTCGCCACATACCGCGGCCAGGCAGACCTCTTCCGGTCCTGTTTCCCTTCCTACCTTATCTTTTTTTTCCCTTCTCTCACCCTCTCAGCGCCGCTTCTCCGCATTCGAGGCCGCGTCTCTCCACCGAGCCGTGCCAGGTGGAAGTCGAGACTGCACTCCGGCTCTGGTGACTTTGTCTGACCGAGACCATTTCCTCACCTAACCATTTTGTGTCATTCTAATCCTCCCATCTTCCCTTTATGCATCGCAGAATTGGACTATCGCCCAGCCTTTTCTCGCTGTCTCTCGTCAGACTCTTTCCCACTTGACCATGGGCGGCGGCTCCCGCAACCATGACCTCAGGTCTAAGGCAGTGTCCCCAGATCGATGGAGAGATCCCGGACTGCTTTTTCGGAGGGACTCAGAGTCTTCTGTAGCCTCATCTTACCACTCGACCCCAACGAACGGCAGCCCGCAAATCAGGCCAACCATTCTCGAAGCCATGAACCTGCCTCTGACGCCTTACCCCGATAGCAGCGCTGCTTCTTCCCAGCTTTCGCCCCTCCCCGAGATTCCAGATACGCCCAGTTCGACTTTGGGACAATTTGGCGACTTGGCCCGGAAACTCAATCCCTCGGCTGCGGAGTTGGTCCAGAAAGTCCACAAATCATGGAGAAGTCAGTCGCGCGAAGGCCACAGCAGGACAAAAGAGAGCCATAGCCGGACTCGGTCTGGGCGCCACCACTCCCAGTCGCGATCTAGAAGCGAACAACGTCAAGGTCGCGAGGGAAGTCGCGAGGCGCTGGAAAGTCGTGAGCGCAGCTTAAGCAGGAGCACATTGCAAGCGTCTATCGACCTTCAGCATGAACGCGAGCGCAGTTTGAGCCGGAGTAGCACCCAGGCCTCGCTTACCCAGGCCTCGCTGAAGGATCGGGAACGGGAAAGGGAAAGGGAAAGGGAGAAGGAGAGAGAAAGGGAACGGGATATGGACAGGTCACAGGCTTCTTCTCATCGCAGGGCGGCCAGCTCGAGAGAGCTGCGTCTCCTCGCCCATGAAAGAAGTTATGACAATGACCGCGAAATTGCAGCCACCAAGGTCAACATGTACTTGCAATCACTCGCGGCGCAGACACCACAGCCTATGCCGTCACCACCCCAGTCCAATGCGTCACATACACCCAAGCCTCAGTCATCGGCAACTCCAAAGCCCACAAACTCCCAGACACCGATTCCCTCACAATCGCAGACGCCCATACCTGGAGGGGCTCATACACCAATACCCTCTCACACACCAATCCCCATGGCCTCGCAAACTCCAGTATCAGCAACGTCACACACCCCCATATCCGCGACAATGCAAATAATAGCTGACCCTGACAAGGAGCTTTTGCAAGAGAATCGGGGTTTGTATCAGAGAGTGGCTGCTCTGCAACGCACAGAACGGGATTTGCTCGCCGAAAACCAGGAGTTGGTTCGTCAACTCGCAATGTTTAAGAAACACCACGAGAACCGCCATCAACAATGGAAGGACGAGTTTCAGAAGATCAAGGAGAGGGAAAAGATTCTGTTAGTGGAGGCCCAGCAACTCAAAGCGAAGATTATGCGCCAAGAGGAGCAAATCCTTGATCTCGCGGTGGCCAACGCCCAGATAGAGAATCCTACTCCTGGGCTATCGGACAAGCAAATCACCTCTTGGTTCGCCGAACGCGACGAAAGCTGGTTTTCTTGGGCGCAGAACTTCGCTTCTCGGGATCCCAACCGGCTGTCGAGTGGACTGCATCCCCTCCAGCTTTATGAGGTCTGCGATGGCGTCAAGACCTTTGTCAAGCTCACGGATGATTTCAAGCTTCCCAGTGAGCTGCTGGTGAAAGGCACAGACATGATCCAAGCAGTTCTTCACGGCATGCTAGCCAATTTCATCTGCACCGAAGCTTTGGCCTCTCCCTTCTGGATCTTCAACGCCATCTCATCCGGATCGCTTGAGAGCCCATGCATCGCTCCACCTACAGCCATTTCTCCCGGCGGCTTCCGTCTAGATCTAGCCATGTTGAACGCCATTCCCTCCCGAAGCATCTTCGTATCGGCACCCAAACAACCCGCACCTCCCAGAGATCCCCGCTTCCCGCCGCCACTAATAACGACCAACCTCCAAGCCGACAACGTGAGCGCTTCGAGCTTGGCTTACCCGATGAAGGCGGAGATGGAGAACATGTTCCACATGCTCACTAAAGGTAAATTCCTTTCCCCCTTCTTCCCACTCTCGCACTCGCTAAACACAGCAAAAGCCCAAACGGCCGAAAACGGCCTCACCTCCGTGCAACTCCGCGAGGCTCAACTAGTCCAGCTCTTCGCCGACTCCGGCATGTCGCTCAAATCGCCCTCGGACTCCGGAGGAGTCGAAGCCAAGCGAATGCTCATCGAATCACGTCTCAACTACGCCCGCCGACTCAAAGAACGCTTCCTCTCCGGCGCCGCCCGTTTTCTGCTGCAGGACCAAGACCCAGCCGGCATCGCCACCCTGGAAAGCTCTTTGGCCGAGCACATCGACGACGCTTTGCGGTTCTCAGTGCAGCTGTGGGCGCGCCCTGGACCGATTCGGTTCCATGGCTTTCAAGCGCTGGGAGGTCAGAAGTTCAAGCCGGAGAATCGGTTAATGGGGCTTTGTCACGCGCAGACGCCGAAGGAGGCGGCACCGAGTGTGCTGCCTGCTCATCTGCTGGGCCWAGTACGACCGGAGACGCCCGGGCCGCCGGGGTATTACGATGGACGGCCGGTGATCATGGTGGTGCAGCCGGCTGTGGAGGGGATTGAAGTTGGTGGTGGAGGGCGTGAGGACGATTCCAAACCGCGGAAAATCTCTCGCGTCTGGATGAAGGCGAGAGTGTTGGTGGCTACGGCGCCGCAGGGTCAGACTGCTACTGCGCCTACTGCGAGCACGTTGGGAAGCAACACCATTGCTCCCATCGGTGGCACCACGGCGATCACCAATATGACGCTACCGGATATGCCGATGGAGAAGACGCTGTTGATCGGACCGGTGCCGAAGTCGGCAGTGAAGGCGTCGCCGAACAGGTTGCCTGAGCAGCAGCAGCAGCAGCAGCAGGTTGTGCCGGCGTCGATGGCTGGGTATTATACTTCTAACTTGGGGCAGTATGGACTCAGTGGACTGGGAGGGGCGAATGTGAATCCGCTGTCTATGTCCATGTCGGCGCCGTTGGAGAAGGTGCCAGTGTCGGTGACGGTGGGACTGCCGCAGGAGAACTCGTTGAGGACTGCTTGAATGCATAGCGTTGGATACCCCTCAGCATTTCTTTTCCTTTCAGTTTTTCCTTTGTATGGGATTTTTGGTTATCGGACATCGAGCGTTGGCGTGGTGGATAAACTTGATGGTAAAAGCGCCTGGGATTTCCATTTGGTACCAATCCCGGGAATTTTTTTCTTGCTCATTTTTTGGCAGCGTTGTCTTGGGCATTTCCTTCCGAACAAGGTATCTACGTATTGGCTGATTTGGGGTAGGTGTGATGTTGGATATGATACGATCGCTGCAGGAGCGTCAAATCTCGCCGTTTACACATCACATGGGCTGGATACATGATACAAGTATTGTGTACTACGTAGGTGGCATTTTGGCCGCCATGAGGGTTTTCTCCAACGCTTGCTTTGTGTATTCAGTTTTGTTTTAGTGTTGAGCGTGCTGTTAAACGATTATACCATGATATATGCTGACAGCGTTGCCAAGGGGTGATACAAGGAGTTGTTGATGGGATCAGTGCTCCCATTATTCTTTTTCAGCCGTGGAAAGGCGAGAGAAACACTTTATCGTGATCACTTAGACGCGATAAACGTCAACAGGACCTCGCTTGGCGCAGAATTGCGCGGCATTCGCATCACGAGTTCCTGCAAGGGACAGAATGCCTCGTGCAGTGGCAGGAAACTTTATCTCATCGAGATGTGAGAACTCATATCACCATGCACCATCACTCTTTTTGGCTTGGTCATAGAACACAGAACATTTTCATCACTACCTCTAGAGGTACCTACACTTCTCGTGCTTCTTCCTTGCCAAAAGCTGAGAGAATCGTGTAAGTCATTTGATGATGGCTTACAGTATCCGAGTCGCCAGCCATTCTTTCCATCGCCGGATGCCGTTGAGCTGCCGCCAAGCGTCGGCTTTCAGCGACCAGCTATTTCAGGTGTCAAAACGAACACATTCCAGTTTCGACAAGAAAGCTTCTTTCCCATCTTCGAGAATTCTCAGAGATTACTCATAAACACCGACAATACATCGAAAGTCGGTCACGATCAAGGCTCACACGATAGAAGATCAATCCCAAATGCATCTTTTTATCGGCGATGGTTGGTTTCATCTTCCACCACCCGACCAGGACACTTCCCTTCCTGCCCTTTCTTCTTCCAAAACTTCATGAGCGTTCCGGAACATGATTGAACGAGTCCAGCTTTCGGCCTTTCGCATATGCATGTTGCTCAGTAAATATCAGCCACGGTGCGTGATCATTTCCTTCCCACTGCTCTCTGTCGACTGCCCAGTCCTGCTGAAGAGCCTGTTCGCGAGCGGCGAGCCCGCGAGAGCGTCCCGTCGAGCCAAAGCCAGTCGAGGGCCGTGTGAACACTGAACCCTGTAGGGTGATATCGGCGGCCGCTAAACCCTGGACGTGCCTGGCTTGACATTGGGCGGCTAAAATCGAAACAATCCCCTGTCGCCAGCCTCGGGATGGTAGAAAATAGTGGGTCAAGTGAACTCCGTGAAAGACCATTGGTCAAGCGACAGGCGAGACTGCAACCACGGCGCTAAGGTCTTCAATTGTTGCTGGCCATTGGTCAGGTGTCTTGACTTATACCCACCACTCAACCTTCGTCTGCACTGTGGCAGGGCACGGAGTAGCATCCCGTACCCCATGGAGCTGTTGACTTCACTTCCTTCTGGATATCGACATCAGCGGAGTGAGCCACTCTCAACCGACAGCGAAAGTGAACCCCCGTACCCATCATAGACAACTCGCCATTCTTGATTTGGTACCGGCAGGCTGGAAGCTAATGGGACGATATGGAGTCCATATTGCCCTTCGAACATCATGGCACTAAGCCCAGAAGGAAAGCAGGCGCATATCTCTGGGGAATCTAGGCGGCAATCTCTCAGCCGTCAAGAGTCCGTGACGGAACTACAGAAACAGACAGCTACTCGTCAGGGCTTCGTATGGACGGACCGAGAAGCCTTGAGCAAGTGCAGATGAGGCAAGGTACCATCAACTGACCTCGTGCCTGGCAGGTTGACCGTTGACAGGTTGACAACGTAAAGAGGAGCGTACCCCAGCACCAACATTCAGCTTCGCTTGCTGACACAGACTTTTGTCCGTTCTATCGTTATGGGCTCAGTGTGTTCTTTCTCTCCTTCCCTAATACTAATCATTTTTGTTGTGTCTTGGTGTTTTAAGCTGCCTTCGTTGGCTTTGCTTACTTCCATTCTTCAATTCGGCTGGTCCGTATAGACGATCTTGTCCCTTGAGAACACCTGAGTCCCATCGAGAACGAGAACGAAGTATTTCACCACTCTGGTCATCACCATGCCGGCAGTTTTTCAGAGTCTGGCGAGCATCGCTCGCATGCCTCCCCCGGGAGTCACTCCGAACAAGTCAGCATTGAAAACATCATCCTCGTCCTTATCCCCATCGGCGACGACAACAGAGACAATTCCAGCACCAAACAAGCCGAAACTGACCCTCACGGTCTTGACCGACTACCTTTCCCAGCTGGAAACCACACCTATTACCCCAGACACGAAGAAGGTCAGAGAGCCAAGCTCGACCACAGCAGAGTGCGGCGAAGGACTCGGCCCTGACGCCAATACTCTATCAGCCGCAGCCCGAGCAGACCTTATTTTCAAGAAATGGATAGCCGCCGGCATGCCCGACGACATCAAGGGCTCGGAGTCAACCGAAGAAGCGAAGGACATCGCTACCACAACAGACAAGGAGGAATCCGACTCCACCGATGTCGCCACCCCCAAAGCCGAAGAGAAACCTACCGAACTTCCTTCATCATCAGAAGAGGACATCAAGCCCTCGGAGGCCGACCAAGCCACTAGGGAACTCCTCCATGACCGAGTGACCAAATTCCTCGAGTCCATCGGTCAGCCTCCTACGCGCTCGGAACGCAATGATAGGTTGGCGAAAGAGAACAGCAGTCTGCAGAAGCAGATTGCCTCGCTGCAGAGGACAGCGCAAACGTCGATGAAGGAAAGGCATAACTTGTCGACGCAGGTTACCTCTTTGAAGCAGCAGCATGAGACGGAAAAGCGGCACATGCAGGAGGAGATGAAGCGGGAAAAGACGGCGTTCGATGCGAAGGCGAAGGAGTTGGAAGAGCAGCTGGCGAAGCAGAAGACGGATTTCGAGAACCAGCTCGCCCAACAAAAGGCCGACTTCGAACAACAACTCGCCAAGCAGAAAGAAGAGCACGAGAAGCAGCTCCTCCTCGAAAAAGAATCCCACGCCCAAGAGCTCGCCAACCAGAGAGAAACCCTCTCCAAAACATCATCCCGCCGTCGCTCCCCCTCACCCACCCCTTCCACTCTCACCTTACGGCCCACCCCCAAACTCACCCTCACCAACACCGACATAACCTCCTGGTTCTCCACCTGCTCTACCACCTGGCACACCTGGGCCACCGACTACGCCCACCTCAACCCCAACCGCCTCGTCGAACTCCACCCCATCCAGCGCGACGAGCTCCGTCGGGGCGTCTCGCACTTTGTCCGCTTGACAGCCGACAACAAGCTCCCCAAGCAATTCATCGCCTACACCTCTTCCTCCAACAACACCCGCATCCGCGCCCTGCTGTACGGGATGCTAAGCAACTTCATCATTGCCGAATGCTTCTCCTCACCATGGTGGGTCTTCAAGGCCCTCAGCAAGACCGGACACCCAGATATGGGCCAAAGTCCGACGATGGAGAGAATCAGTGGCCAGCGGACCGATGAGCCGGCGGGGTTCAGTGTTGATATGGCTACTTGGGAGAATATCTCGCCGCCGATATTGAGCCCGGGGATCATGATCCCGGCGGAGATGGCGGTGCCGGCGACGGCGAGGTCGATGACGTTCATGAGTCCGCGGTTGACGAACCCGGGGCATGTGTCGATGCAGAGCTTGGGGGTGATTACGGCTGTTGGGATTGATGGGGGCGTGAGGCCGAGTGTGGAGATGGGGAGGTTGCCGGGGGAGGAGGAGTTGGAGGGGCTGTTTGAGTTGCTTGGTAAAGGTTTGTTTGCTCCCTTTCTTTTCCCCTCTTGCGTCTCGATTCTTTTTCCTCGTCCTTTTGCTTGATTGCATCCATTTACTAACCCATCACAGTGCAATCACTCCCCACATCCTCTCCCTCCCTCCGCGCCTCCCTGCTCCGCATCCTACATGAAGGCGGCCTCTCACTCGACGCCACGCATCCTTCCATCGCCGGGAACGGCGACCGGCGGATGCTGGCCGAATGTCGGAGGGAGTACGCCCGAAAGCTAAAGGACCGGTTCCTCTTTGGTCCGGCGAGGTTCTTGCTGCGGGATCAGACACCAGAGGGGATCGCCAAGCTGGAAGGTGCGTTGGTGAGTGAGCTAGACGCTGCTTTGAAGTTCTCTAGTTTGGTGTGGGCAAGGGAGGATGGGGATGTGCACTTTAAGGGGCTGGAGGAGCTACATCTCGAAGGAGAGGACATGGAAGTCTGGGAGGGTGCCGGGAAGAACCAGAAGGAGGGTGAGAGACCGTCATCATCGGCATCTTCGACTTCCCAGGGTGAGAAGCCCCCATCGGTGATGGTGGTCCTCCAACCTGCTATTACTTGCACCACCTTCTCTTCGTCCATGTCATCCAACGCCACTGCCCACTTCAGGTCATCCTCTTCTCCATCTGGTCGCTCCTCCCCCGATTCCAAGCCCGAGTCGAACACAACAACTACAATCTCCAAAGCCCTCATCCTCCTCTCCAACGCATTCCCCCCATCATCCTCGGGGACAAATTCCTGTCCATCCGCCCCATCTAGCACTAGCAGCCGTCCCTCCACCCCACAAAACCGCACCACCYCCCCCACCCCCGACACCGAAGAAATAATGACACCCGACACTGTCGTCTCCCTTCGTCTTTCCATGACTGCCTGCCCTGGTACTCCCGCCGATCCAGCACAGGAAGATCTGGACAGCCTCGAGACCCTGCCAACTACGGCGTTCAAGAGCGGGAAGAGAAGCCCGAAGTTGAAGCTGAGGAGTTCGCCCCAGTTGAAGCTGGGAGGGGGCGGGTGGACTAAGGAGGTTGTTCAGGGCGAGGAACAGAGCTGAGTGTTAGTGATGATGATGTTACGACGATTGTGCTTCTTTTCTTCTTTCCCATGGCGGGTTGACATGATGTTGTTAGTTTAGGGTTTCGTTATTTATATATTGTTTTGGGTTTGACCTTTGTGGGAGACGAACGGACGGACGGGCCGCGGTCGTGTAACATTGTCGTCGCTTTTGGGTTTGTACCTTAGGTATACTATTGAATCTATTGGACGGCTAAGAGTTCGGACTCTGCCGTGGAATGTTGTCGGCGTTGTTTGCCCGCTTTCGTGTCGTTGAAGGTACCTATACCTAACGGTGTCCTATGAACCGTAGAATTAAGATTCGGCACTCAACAACTTGATGTTGTACGGATTACTACTTGCTGCTGTGACATTACAGCTGCTCTTTACTGTAGCTTTATTGCCTTACTCTAGCGTATCGTGTGCGAAGGGTTGTTGGAGATGAAAACTAGACCGAAAAGGTCTCAACTTTTACAACGGCTAATTCTGTCCAGCGTACCTATTAATTCTGCGCAGGTGCGCTCGGCATCGCGATGACTTCAAAAAGTGAAAGTCAAAACATATGGACAGACACCTGTTTTCTCAACCACGCTCAAAGCTTGGCTTTCGAAGGAAGGTGAAGTTGTTGGGCGGCTACTGCAACAATCGGGATGTTAGTGACAATGCGGGTGAACACACTGCATTCGCTAACAGACACTAGCAAGCCAGCCCACACGCCTAGACGCCAGCCTGCAATCACGGCGGTTAGCGAGGTGCATACGTACAGTGCCTTAACTCACCTCGAGCCAACACGTTTTCAGCGTATCATCCCGAACTTCGTTGAGCATGGCTTCCCCCCAGGACCAGACTCGACACTTCACTCTACGGACTTTTGCAAACCAGGTACGGTATAAGCCAAATCATGGAACATCGAGCGACGTACGAAAAGAACTTTCGGTGTCATCCCCGGATACAGGGAGGTGGGAAACCAACAGACCGGGACAGCTAATGAGATGCCATGGACATCTTAAATCCGAGTGTATGCGGGTAAGCGCCTGAGGTAGGCGCGCATGCATTCCTACATACAAGCGTGCTTGTTGGTGCTGGAAGAGGACATGGAAGTCCTCATCGGCGAGGTCGGATGACATGGTTGTTGTCGACTAGTCTCATGATGCTTTGGTCTGTTGGAATATATGAAAGAAGGCGCCTTGCCCAGGAGCATCTGACTTCTGAAATTCTCGAGATGGTCATGGTTCGTTTCGTTGGTGGTTTTCCTTCCTAATTCCTATCTCCTTCGTTTGTGTTCGTCAGCTTGACGCTTTCTCATTCTTTGATACGGCTGGTCCGTTCTATTCGTAATATTGTCATTCTTTGAACATCATCGGGAAGAGTCATCGTCTTTCCCTAGGAGCACTCACCTTAATACAATGCCGCCAACATTCCAAAGCCTCGCGGGCATCGCGCGCATGCCCTACCCAGGGGCATCCACCACAAGGACAACCACCACGACGACCACAACTACCACGACTACAACAGTCAAGCCAAAGCTCACACTCACCGTCTTGACCGACTACCTCGCCCAGCTCGATTACACCCCCATCACCCCCCGGTCAAATGTCGAAGAGCCCAGCTCCACCACTGCCGAGTGCGGTGGTGAAGCCACTCCCTGTCTCTCCAGCGACCCCAACGATGCCTCAGCAGCAGCCCGAGCAAATCGCGTCTACGACCAAAGATGGGATCCAATCAAGGAAGAAGACGAGACCAGGAAGGACGCGGACGACACCACCGAATCACCCAACCATCAGCCCCGGCCCCGGCCCCAGCCCGCTCGTGTCCCTGCTGCTGCTACTGCTGCCCCTTCCCCAAAACATCCTCAAAAACCCTCCCCAGAAATAGAAGAAATAGCCACCCAACTCCTCCACAACCGCATCACCCAGTTCCTGCAATCCTTCACCCCAAACCAATCCTTCACCCAAGCCCAACCTCAGGCATACGTGCCTCCAGTTTCCCCCATCCGCACGCAATCCCGCGCCGAAGCCCGTCTTGAACGCACCCGTCTCCAAGAAAACAGGAACCTCCAAAAACAAGTGGCTTCCCTCCAACGCAGCGGACAAGTGCTAATGAGGGAGAAACAAGCACTTATCGGGCAAGTAGGCAAGATGCAACGGGAGCATGAAGCGACGGTCTGGAGTCTGAAAGACGATTTAGTCAAGGAGCGGAAGCAAAAGGAGGGGTATGAAGCGAAGGTGAAGGAGCTAGAGGAGCGGATGGCGAAGAAAGAAGAGGGGTACCGGCTGGAGATGGAGAAGAGGGAGGAAGCTCAGAGAAAGGAAGTTGAGCAAAGGCTGGCGAAGCAGAAGGAGGGGTATGTGGCGGAGATGGCGAGGCAGAAGGAGGAGTATGAGGGGGAAGTGGCTCGGCTGCTCCAGGAGACGGCGATTGATCGGTCGGTGCACATGGGTTTGGAACAACCCGCTATGGTCTTGCGAAATAACAGACCGTCACTGCCCGGAATCGTTTCAGACGCAGAGGTAACCACCTGGTTCCAAACCCGCTCTCAAGCCTGGCGCTCCTGGGCTGAGACCTACGCCCACGCCAGTCCGTCTCGAATCAAAGAGTTACACCCGGTCCAGATGGACGAGCTCTGCAAGGGCGTTTCCCACTTCGTTCGCTTAGACGACGGCAACGGCAACAAGAAGCTTCCCGCGCAGTTCCTGACTCCTTCCTCCTCCACCACAAACAAAAACAAAAACGTGCAAACCCTCCTCTGCGCAATGCTAAGCAACTTCATCACCACCTCCTGCTTGCAAGATCCCTTCTGGCTGTTCAAAGCCCTCGACAAACAAACCATCAAGGACGCAGAGCTGGAAAGTCCCACTGAGGAGTGTCCGAGTGAAGAAGCGCAAGTAGCTGGGTTCACCGTCAATGACGATGTGCCCGTCATGTCAGCGAACCTAGGGGCTTCGCCCTGGCAGGCGTGGCAATTCTCTCCTAGCGGCGAGCCGGTGTTTAGTCCTGCTGGGTTGCAGAACATGCCGCCGGTGACGGCGAGGTCGATTACGTTTATGAGTCCGAGACATGCGCCGCCGACTTTTGCGTCGATGGGGTCGTTGACTTTTGTTGCTGCTTCCGAGCATGCTGACGTAAAGGGAGGGAGGATGAAGAAGATTGGGGAGAGGTATGAGTTGCCGACTTGGGAGCAGGTGATGGGGTTGTGTGGGTTTGTTGGTGATCGTGAGTTTTTTTTTCCGTTCTCTTATCTTGGTGATGAACCATGGCTAACTTGTAGCAGTCCAACCGGCTATGGCTTCCTCATTCCGGACTACTCTTCTCTCTTTGCTCTCTCAGTCCGGTGACAGCCATACTCGCCAGCAGATCTACGCAGCTCGGCGCAAGTACGCCCGCAAGCTCAAGGATCAATTCCTCTCCGGCCCTGCTCGCTTCCTGCTCGCCGACCAAAGCTTCGAAGGCATCGAGCAGCTTGAAGCAGCACTTGAACAGGAGCTGGATGCCTGCCTCAAGTTTGCCACTCAGCTCTGGGCAAAGGGTAACCTTTCATTCAAGGGACTCGGCGATTTGAAGCGTGAAGACATCAACATCGACGGCGTCCGGCGAAACTCGGAAGTAGCGATGGTCCTTCAACCCGCCATCACCATCACTTCCTCGGTGTCCGCCACCAGCGCCGGCACCAGCACACCCCGCACGCTCACCAAAGCCTCCGTCCTCCTCTCCCCGTCCCCGGTCCCATCACCAGGCCTCCCCGCCTCTCCCTCCCCTAGGTCTGCTCGCAACCTTTCCCCCCAGTCCGCTACCCATAACCGCACCCACACCCGCGCCGCCTCCTTTACCAATCAACCCACCACACCCCCCTCCGCCCCCTCCGCCTCCCCTTCCCACGTCTACRCCTACACCCAAAACCTAGACTCCCCCCCTCCAGCTCCCACGCACACCTCAGCCCCCGGCTCACCCTGGTCAATGCTCTCATCCATGTTCCCAGGCATGTCACCAGGCATGACATCCCCAGGCATGACCTCGGTGATGACACCCGAAACGATCGCCTCCTCTTGTGGTGGATGGCCGGAAACGCCCATGTCCCTGCCGGAAGAACTAGAAATGTTGCCGGCTGCGGTGTATAAAGCTTCATCGTCATCGCCGAAGAGATCGAAGGTGGCGTCGAGACGGCGGGCGGTGGCACCGGGGGGGTTGAGGTTAGGATCTTCGTCGTTTGATGCGGGGAGGGGACATGGAGGGGTGGGGAGGAGTGGGTGGATGAAGGTTGAGGGCTAAGCGGTAAAGGGTCGCTGGAGGTTTGGTATATGATTTGATGATCTTCCTTTTTTTTTGTATTATAACTGTTGGTTTGTGCTTTGCGGGAGTTCGTGCGGTATATTTGGTAGGATATGGTGGTTTCTGGTTTTGTATACATGTTAGCTGAATAAAATGGTGCTTAGGAAGGAAGGAATATGTTGTACAAACGAATACGACACTTTGAGCATGACTGGTACTTGGTGCTCCGTATTGTCCATCGCACACTCACGCCATCGGTTAGAGGACTAGTCCGCCCACCCAGTGTATATACATCTTGTTCTATGTACGGGTATTCTGCTCCCTATATCCAAAAGAAAGACACGGAGATCGCAAACCTGCTGCTACATCCAAGATTAAACCAACGCTATACCGCCCACAATGCCCAACTCCCATGTTCCTTACACCCATCCCATCCCATTCATTATTGTCCTCCCCGTACCTCCGTGCCAGCCTACAACGGCTTCTGAGCAAACCAAAAATAGTAGTTAAAATACCGATGCACCCTCGGATTATCCAACCCCTTTCTCGCCTCCATCATAATCATCTCCTTCTGCACCTGATCCAATCCCAGGGCATCAAACGGTCTGCCCGCCAACGCCTGCATGATCTCCAGAATGGCCATCTTCTGATACATGCCCACCAGCCTGAGCGTCTTATCCTTCGCCCAGACGCCAATGGGCACCTTCTTGACCACGCACTGGATGTTCATAAACCCAGCATCGGCGAGGTATTGCTTGAGGATCTTGGGCATGGTGATGTTCATGTTGAACTTGGCAAAAGCTTGTTGCGTCAGGTCGTAGAGGACCTTGACTGGGTCGTCGGCGGGCATGGTCTCGTCGTCGCAGAAGACTTCGCAGTTTAGTTCTTGGAACTCGATCCAGCCGCCTGGTTTGAGGGCTCTGTCGACATCACTGTTAGCGAAAGACACCATCTTGTAGGGATGAGACGAAAGGACCTACTCCATAGCATGCCCCAAAACCACCGGCAAATTCTTCAACACCGTCGCCATAAACCTAAAATGCGCATAATCCACCTCCCCCCTCATCAACCACTCCTGCTCACAATCATCCACCAAAAAGTCCACATTCGGCGGAACCCAAATCGGCTGCACCGGGCTGATATCCACCCCTCTGACCCTAGCCATCGGCCACCTATCACCGGCATCAATCGCCCAAATGCCCGTTCCCGTGCCGATATCCAGTATATTCTGCGGATTCTTCCCCAGCGGAGCAAACGCCAGCTGGCCGTCCAGCAGCTCGAGAAGCATGGCGTGCTTCATGTCTTCGCGCGACAGCTCGGCGTCGTCGTTGGGAATCGGGTAGCGGCTGTTTTTGTAGGATTGGTAGCGCCGGCCATGCTCGTAGGTGTGCGCGTAGATTGAGGAGGTGGCGGAGGTCGAACCGGTCGAACGGGTTTCGTAGCCTTCGGTGAGGGAGAACTCGTCCGAGTCGGAGGCGTCGTCGTGTCCGGCTGCTTCTATGTTGTCATGGTGGTGCTGGCCGTGGTGGCCGTGGTTGCCGTGGCCATCGTGACCGCCGCGGGAGGCATTGTGGGAGTCGGATTTCGATTGCGATGATGATGGAGTTGTCGTCGCTTGTTCTTCGTAGGTGGTGGTTGGAGCTAGGAGGGGAGCTTCCTGAGCTTCTTGAGCTTGGGAAGCTTGCTGAGGTGCGTCTGACACAGTGTTTGAAGTGGTGTTTGCGACTTCATCAGCGGGAGCGGCTGCGGTGGCGGATGGTGACATGGACGTCTCGACCCTGTCCTCTGCAGCGGGGTCTTGAACTGCACTTGGGCTTTGCGCAGAAGTTGTGTTGGGCGCATTCGACGTCGCAGTCGCATCGTTCGCAGTTGATGATGCCGGCGTCGCATCATGTGCTCTGGCGCCTTCGGCTGCTGGTCGGTCGCTGGAACCCGTCATTTTGATTTGAAAGAATTTGGGTCGTAGCGATTTCATTCAGTTGTTCGGGCGAGGGTAAGAAATGGAGGGTCATAAAAGTGCGGGCGACGATCAAGAATGCAAGGCAGGAGGATCAATCGGGAGATGGGCAGGAAGGGGCTTTCCTTGTGACGGTGTCGAATTGGCAATTGCGGGATTGCGGGACTCGGAATTGCTGTGATATTGATCAGAAATTCGTCTCGGTCTGTTAGCTCCGGTACTCCCCTCTTTTGTATTTTTGTTTCCTGTAACACGGAGACTTCCAAGTTTTTAACGACAATGTCAAAGAATTCCGTCACCATCATCACTAATCAAGGGAACCCTCTCTTAAACAAGTCCCCGGAAATCCTCAAAATGCTCCTCCACCTCGGGCTTCCCGGGGCCCCATTGAATCTCCCCGCCCGATTCACCCCCATGCACCACGTGGTTTTACTCCCAGTCTCGCCAAAATCCTCTGTAATGACGAAAAGCGGCCCGTCCCCGGCGTCATCTTCCTTGGCAGTTCATCTCTTTTCTCTATTTTCTCCTGTCAGATGCTTATTTCTCATTCATTTCTTTCCCATGGATCATTGGGAATTTCACAACATTGTTGGTTGATTGACAACCATTCATTACAGGGCATCCAATTTTACATTTTACAAGACATTCAAAAGTTTCACGACCTTGTAATCTGCAACATCGCGTGGTAATGTAACATCGGCCATCCCCAAAACTGCCGGTGCCGCGGTGCCGCTTAAACCGCCAAGCGAAACGAAAATCCGCGGATCCCATGTTGCGAGCCTCGATCCTACGTCAATCCTTCAAGAACTCCGGATGGCAAAGTCCGCATTTACGGAGTTGCTTTTCATACTCGATGTCGAGTAAACTTCTTGCAAATTCGATAGATTTACGGGAAGTGGAGGTGCTTCTGCTGAACATTCTCGTTCGAAAGCATCAAAAAGCAAAAATACCGTTACAGCTTCCTCCAGGAACGGGAATGATGCATACACGAATTTACCAGACGGGTTAGGGTTTTGCATATGGATCCGAACGGATACCTGTATGGAGGTATGCATCGTATCGTATGACGACCTTTCCCATCTTCCCTTCTCGAAAGGCAAGCCAAGTGCGAGAGTGCAACACCAAGAACGACAACTGTTTCATCATTTCCATTCGGTCTCACTCTATGTGGGTATAGTTCCCTCCTCTTCGCTTTCTTTCCCTCTCTCAGCCTCTCTTCCATCCCTTCCCTCTCTTCCCTCTTGCTCGCTTTCGCTTGCATGTCTAAATCCTGTCTTCTTCCATCATATGCCATGTGCTTCCCATATGAAATACAAGCCGATACGAATCCCGTCCCGTCACGGCCAAACCTACCTCGGCTGCAACCCAGGGAGGGGCCGAGGAGGCTCAAACACTCCTCCCATGCCCCTTCCTAACCATCAACATCTTCTCCACACTCGTCGCATCCATCGCCAACTCGGCCTCTTCCAGCGCCTGGAGGGCCGCCTTTGACCCTCTTTCCACCATGTCTTTGTCGTACGCCGCAAACACTTCCTTTCTGTCCGCTCCGCTGTCTCGGATTGCCAAAAGAGCTTGGACGTAGTTGTGAACGTCGGTAACGGCGTGTTGGAAACCTTGGCCGCGCACTACATCCATGTTAACACTACCACCTGACACCCAAACAAAGTCGAAACTGAAGGTAAAGAGGGTAGGTACTTACAAATCAGCATAGGATGCCCAGCATCACCCGCCAGCGTCACCCTCCCATCCCTATTATCAAACGGCTGAGCAATCCAGGTGCCCATCTCGTCGATGAAAGCCTTGGTGTGAGTCTCGTCTTCGGGAGTGGAGTCGACGAAAGACTGGAAGGAGGGGTCGAGACCTTGCCAGGATTCTTTGAGGTAGCGGACGGCGGCGGGGCCCTTGCGAGGGATGTCGGGGGTCTGGGAGAGCGAGCCTTTCCAGACTTTGGTCCAGAAGATTGTGTGGTGGAGGGGAGAGGGAGGGGCGCCGGTTGTATATTGGACTGTGAGATGTTAGCTCGCCGTCTGCTCCGTGCCGTTTGTGTCACGAGGTGCGGGCCGCTGCGTCCACCCTGTCCCCGACACTTCGGATTCGTGGCTTCATGTGCTGGGATGTGGCCAGGAAAGAAACATACCTCCAAACCCCCCAACAGCCCCTCTACTCATAACCATAGCCATAACCGGATGCTTCTCCAACACCTTCTGCACCATCTCATCATCTTGGTAGTCAACGATACAAGTTCCGATCATGAACCCGCTCCTGTTCACCTTCGCCTTTTCCTCTCCACCCTCTTGATCAGCAAAGAGGATCTCCCGAACTTTACTCCCCGCACCGTCAGTCCCCAGCACAAAATCCGCCCACACCTCCTCCTCCACTCCTTCCTCCCCTTCCAGCGTAACTTTGACCTTTCCCGGATTTGACTCAGTATCCAATCTAGTCACTTTCCGTCCCCAAGTAATATCCAACCCCTCCACAAGCACCTCCCTAAGTCCCCGCCTCGTAATCCTTCTGCTGCCGGGTACCGCGCTCTTGAAGATCAAATCACCCGTCTCGCCACTATACATGGGCAGGGTCTCGGCCCAGTCGTCAAAGTCTAGGTGGGGGTTGGAGATAGCGCGGTCGAAGTTGGCGAGGATGGAAGGTGGGAGGAGGGAGGAGAAGAGGGGCAGAGCCCAGTGGAGGAGGATGGTCCAGTCGCGCGGGCGGGAGTTGAGATGGGGTTCGGAGTCGTAGATTAGGACGTTGAAGCCGTGCTGCGAGAAGTTAGTAAGGTGGAGGAGAGGGAAAGAAGGGGAGGTAGGAGAGTGTAGAAGATAACTTGCCCTTTTCAGAGCCTGAGCTGTCAGAAGACCGGTGAGTCCGGCGCCGATAATGACGACGGTCGGGGAGGGGTTGGAGTCTTTTGGTGATGCCATGTTTGCTGTTGATCGTTACTTGTAGATGAGTTGTTCTGGTGATGGTATCAAGCCGGAACTTGGACGTAAAATTTGGCGCAAAAAGAAAGTTGAAAAAGATCGGAAAGATAGTTTTGTACACCACTAGGCGCAGGTGCAAGTGAAAGTAAACGTAAACTGGTGAATGGAAGATGGCTCGCTTTTGGACGAATATCTCAACGGAAAAAGAGTGGAGGAAGAACCTTGGTGGCTACCTATCTCCGGTCCTCTAGCCTTGCTAGTCCCGGCACCCGGAAAGTGACGGACCTTTCCCACAACCCGCCCGAACACCGACGACGAACCGATGAGAAGGGCAGGGTCGTGGTTCTGCGGTGGATCGCGGCGATGAGTGGTGGTCAGGTCGGCAGGTATCGGTATGGGCTTCCACTTGGATCTGCTCCAATCCATCCTAGAAACCCAATTCCATTATCATGGAGTTTCACAGCCTATCCACCAAGACCCATGGGGAGAGTTCTGTATCCCGACAGACCGGCGCGCAAAGTGCTCAATGACGATCATGTCAGAAGCCAATGCTGTCGGTCAGCGTCCTAATCGACGTATCCGAACTGCCGGTACAGTCGGAGTTAAGGCACGTAATCTTCTAGGGTGTTACCGTATCGAGTTAGGACGCCGAAGAAACCCTTGAAGGTCGTGGTGGTGTCGTCAGTTGCACGGTAATTGTCGTTTCATGTTTCTTGCTGTTCTTCATGATAACGATGCTTGTCTGAGTCCGCCCATCGGATGGTGTTAGATGTATTGCGATCATATGCTCGGAGTATGGGATGTGGTTGCGAGGTCGAGATCTTCGTATGTTGAGTGTTGTAATTGCTCTAAAGTTCACCGCTGCTCCGGAATCCGGAGTCCGAAACTGCGTATTGGAATGGTGGAGATGGGTGTAAGATACGTACAGACAGGTAAGATACCGCAGCGGAGCTGGTGATGGGTACGGTAACGATAGGAGTGTAAGATTCAGCTGAGCTTCAGTGCACTGGTCACTGGCTGGTGACGGGATGTCGGACTGTTTTCTCTGGGTACTGTATGGCCCATCCAATTGCTCCGTGGTTCGATACTTTCCGTCGGAGATGTAAATGGGAGGATGAAGGATGCAGTGATGGAAAGCGAAAAGAGTGTCGGGACCGAGGGGTGCACGGCCGCCATCTACCTGCCCGCAAAGGTACCCCGCGATGGCAATGGAGGCAGGAAGGCACCCCCCCGTTGTGGGAAAGAGGCCCTCACCAGTACAGGAAAGAGGTCACCAGTCCAGGAAAGAGCAGAGGCCCTCATCAGATAGACAGTTGGCAGGAACGAGGAAGGCCATTGCCAGCCACAAGACCGATGGCTGAGTGAGACCTGGGAGGGGCACGAGAACACGTTCAATGTTCATAATCCGGGCCTCCCCTGGCATCCGTCTTCCAACTTTTGCCCTTACAAACAGCGGGATTGGAGTGCAGTGCATGTGAGTGGTCCCCGTCACCGCTCCCGACCTATCCCGTCCGGCGTACGGAGTCCGGTAACTTTCGTATCTGTCAATCACCGTCTTCTTTTCCTTGGTAAGTATAGAATGCGGTTTCTTCGTCCAAAACAATCCCATCACCATCCCAGCCCGATCAACTCACCATCCCCCACTATCCATATCCTCCAACGCCTCAGTCTCATATCTCTCCGGCACCACCACCTCGCCCGCCCTCAAATCCCTATTCTTGATCGTGGCCTCCCACCTCTCCTGCGCCAGTCTACACCACCGAAAATGCTGCAAATACTCCTCCCTGGAATACACGAGTTTCCTATAATGGCCCATTTCGATCCTCAGATCCCTCCACGCGCCCACACAATTGTTCAGTTCCGGGTCGGCGGGGTAATCGCGGACGCGGGAGGCGAGGAGGCAGCCCCAGCAGATGTGGCTTGAGTGGCCTGGGTGGCCTTGGTTGAGGGTGTAGGTGTGGGAAGTGGCATCATCTGAGGGTTCGGTTGTGGGCTGTGACGTGGGTTTGCGAGAGAGGTAAGGTAAAGCAATAGCCATGTACCGAAACAGGTAGAAGGTTCGGAATTCGGGCCCAAACATGCCGTCGGGTCTTGGGTGAACGGGTGTTGCGCCGGAGACTTCAGCAAGAGTCTCGTTGGTGAAGGTGGGTGGGAGGTGAACCGTCACTTCTCCTTTATTTTCCCCTTCCTTTTTGCCTTTGAGGTTGTACTCGACTTCGAATTCCACAGCGTGACGTATACGGAGGATGCGATCGTCTGGTCCGGCTCTGATGGTGATTTTTCTAGTTTTGTCGCGTGGTTTTACCACCCCTTCTTTCTCCCCTCTTCGCCCCTCTCCCTTTTCTTCTCCTTCTCCCCTTTCATCTTTAATCTTTATGCAGCCAGGCCACCAAAAAAGCCTCCCCATCTCCCTCACCTCCATCCTCAACCCAGGAAACACCCTCCCCTGCGTCAAACACGCCCAACACCTCCTCTCGCCCGTCAACAGCAGAACAAACGGCCCCGGATTGGCGCCATGCCCACACCCCTCACAAAGATGAAGCGTCCCACTCGCACTTCCACTTCCCCTTCCTCTATGTCCTCGCTGTCAGACCATCAACTTTCTCAACATCCCCAAAGTCCAAAACCTCGCCGCCCCCGTGCGAAGCAAAACCGCCCAATGCACCGAGGGCGTACTCAGCCACCACGAATTGGACTTCTTTCAAAGAGGACACGAGAGCGGCTAAACGGCGGGAGGAGTTTTTGAGAGCCCAGAGCGTGGCGATAGTGGAACGCTCGCAGAGTTGGAGGAAGAGCTCGTAGGGGAGGGATTGTAGACTGGCAGCAGCGGCGGCGGCTCGGGCTTTAGGTTGTGCTTGTGTTTAGGTTCTGCTTCTGCTGCTGCTGCTTTCAGTTCCGCCTCTACACCCCCCAACTTCAACGGCGGTTCTATCGTCGTCGTCGTCGAAGACTGACATCCTCCCTCCGTGGCACCCAAACCGTCCACTCTCCCCAACGACCTCCTCACTCACACGACCTCCTCACTCACCCCGCACCCACCCCGCCGCCTCGTCCGCCGCATCGTCCGTCGCACTCAGCACATTCTTCAAATACCACTGCGGCGGGTAAGTCACCACCCTCAGCAGGTGATCCGTATCGATCTTCGCCAGCTTGTCAAGCGGGTACGGCTCCTTGGAGCGCGCTATTTCCGGCATGTTTGATCCTGTCACGTAGGCGGCTTCGGCATCGGAGGAGAAGCGGGTGAACGTGGACTGAGGGGGCCAGCCTGGGGGATGAGAGGCGGGGAGGAGGCGGAAGATGAGTTTGTTCCTGGCGGGGGTGGTGGACATTGCCACTGGTTTGGGCTTTGAGGGTAACGGGGGAGGGCTGGAGGGGTGGTGTGATGGAGAGGGAGACGTCGTGGTGGAAGGAGTTGAGGGGGTGATGTTCTGATATAGGGATTCAAGGGGTATCTGCTGAGGGGATGACTAGACATCGTGAGAGGTGCTGAATAACGACCAAAGTAAGTGAGATGAGGGGTTCGCTGACATAGGTTACCTCTGGGTCAACTTTATGTAGGCTCCAACTTGCGTTGCATTGGCTAATGCTGGGTTCTCACATTAGAGAGCCCAATAGCGTCGAGAAATGAGGCTGTGTTTGCACTCGATGATGGACAATTCGCATGTGTGGGAGAAGTTGTAATATGTTTGTTATAAAGCTTTATCCGGAGTCGCAACAAACCCAGAACGATTACAGAGCCCGCCCCGGTATGACTCTTCGACGTCGCGCTTACCTACGCCTGATATGAACCGGATTACTCGTCAGGGCTAGAAGGGCACCCATACCCAAGGGATACCCAAGGGGAAGGTAGGTGATTCAAGCCCTGACGAGTAACTGGTAGAATCATAGAACCTGACCTCCACTCCCCAACGGGTATTCGAAGCGAACATCGGTCTCGATGGTTCATGGCTCTCACATGCATACTTTTGAAGACTTTTCTGGATGTTGCGTCAGCCAGCGAAATACCGTATCACGAGACGACAAGACTGCAAACTGTTTGGTGAACTTCAGTGCAAAGTGATAAGACGATGAAATAGCGACCAGTGGAAACGGTGATAGAAGTACAATTCCCGTACCAGGCCACTTGAGAGCTGTTCTCTCACCAGAGTAACTGCCAACCTGTTCAAAGAACGTAATCACCCTTCGCTTCTAATCACTTGTAACCGAATACTCGTCTTTCCGTGGTTTCCAGGTTGTCAGTTTCCAAGAGGTGAAGTGATGAAATCAATCAGATTGATGCAGCGGAGCTCGGGTGACACCAGCACCCGTCATCTGTCCCAGAGGCATCAACAGGGCATCGGCATGCTTCCCGGTCCGAATACCGAGCCACAGCGCATGGCGCGTCTCGCGTGTGAAAGAAGCGGGTACCAACAGGAACGCAGTGCGGACCGACACGCAGTCCGCTACGGGTTCGTTTTCGGGGTTATCCGGTGTCCGAGTAGCCCGAGGAGGGAGGAGGGTTCTTTGTAAGCCAGCATTCCTCTACCTCTACCGGTAACCATCTTCGTTCTTCTTGGGTAGGTATATCATCTTCCCAATCCCTTACCTTGCTTCGTCTTCCAACTGGTAGAGCAAACCTCCATACCCATCGCCAAACCCATCGCAAACCACCAGACTTATCGCAACCCACTCGATCACAACTCGCATCCCGACAAGTCCCTCACCACTAAACCTGCACCATGTCCCCCTCCAAGACCAACATGTCCCCCTCCAACTCCAAGATCTCGCTCATCAACCCCTCCATCCCCCTCGACTCCCTCATCCTCGTAACAGGCTGCAACGGCCTCATAGCCTCTCACGTCGCCGACCAGCTCTTATCAGCAGGCTACCGCGTCCGCGGCACCGTCCGCTCCGCCAACAAATGCTCCTACCTCACCGCCCTCTACTCCCACCGCCACAGTCACAGTGGTCCAGGAAAATTCGAGCTCGTCGAGATCCCCGACGTCACGGCCCCGAATGCCTGGGATGACGCCGTGAAGGGGGTGTCGGGGATCGTGCACTGCGTGGGCGCCACGGATCTGACTACGCAGGAGCCGGATAGAGTTGCCAAGAAGGAGCTGGAGTGGCAGGTTGGTTTGCTGGAGGCTGCTAAGCGGGAGAGGACTGTTAAGAGTTTTGTCTTTACGAGCTCGGCGTGGGCTGTTTGGACGCCTGATGCGAGCAAGAAGGTGACCCTAAAAGAGGAGAGTTGGAATGAGGAGGCTATCGCCCTGGCGAGGGATAAGAATGTTGATCCGAAGAAGAAGGGGATGGCGGGGTTTATGGCGCTTAAGACGCTTGTTGAGCAAGGGGTTTGGGAGTGGGTGAAGCGCGAGAAGCCTGGTTTTGCGTTCAATACCATTGTGCTTGATACTGTTCTTGGAGAGTGTCTGGACCCTGGGCATCAAGGGATCCCGAGTACGCCGGGCATGGTCCATTGGGTCTGGGAGAACAAGCACATGGCTATTATCGACCTGATGGAACCGCAGTGGTTTGTGGATTGTGTGGACATGGCGAAGGTGTACGTCGCTGCGCTGGCGTCGAGTCCGAAGGTGGACAGGGAGAGGTTGTTTGCTTTCGGGGGACGGTATAGCTTTAAGGAGGTGGCGCGGTTGTTGGGGGAGATGTATCCGGAGCGGAAGGAGAAGTTGGGAAAGCCAAAGAAGGATGGGCGGGATCAGACGGAGGTGCCGAACCAGAGGGCGGAGGAGTTGTTGAAGAGGATGGGGCAGAAGGAGGGCTGGACGAGGTTGGAGGAGAGCGTGAGAGCGAATGCGGAGAGTATTTTGAGGTTGGAGAGGGAGGGTGGCACGGGGGTGCCGCAGAGTAGGTATGCGAAGTAGGCTGGGGAGGAGATGGCGTTAATGATGACTTCGAATCTTGGGTGTATAGAGAGTAATACATACGATAGCTGAGTCCAACGCCTGAACCCTTGTGTATGCGCTACACTCGCGCGATTCTTCGTCTCCGTTTGCGCAG
The DNA here is from genome assembly GCA_009805235.1 of Neurospora pannonica FGSC 7221. Classification (NCBI taxonomy): domain Eukaryota; kingdom Fungi; phylum Ascomycota; class Sordariomycetes; order Sordariales; family Sordariaceae; genus Neurospora; species Neurospora pannonica. The sequence goes on from RANY01000219.1 coordinate 27,675, forward strand.
CTTCCACGCGCGGCGCATTATAGAATCTCTTCTCCTGGAAAGCAGTCATGGCCAAGACGGCGGACTTTTCCAAGTGCGACCACCTCCGTCTTCAGGACGCCGTCGGCTGCGGATTATTCCCCACCGTCTTGTACAGATCCCTCAACTCGAATGCTTCGATTCCTCCCTCTGGGATCTCGCCAATGATACGCGCCGGTTGACCGGCAACGATGCTGAAGCTGGGGATGACCATATTCGGAGGTACAACCGAGCCGTCAAGGACTTTGACGTAGTCCTTGATGATGGCAAACTCGCCAATGACGACCTTACCGCCAATATGAACGTGGTTTCCGATCTGAGCAGCTTGGACGACGGTACCGGGGCCGACAAAGACGTGGTCGCCGAGGCGGAGGGGCATGAAGGTGAAGACACTGGTAACCCGAGAGTTAGTAAACAGTAGAGATGTTGGAGAAGGAGAGAAAGGCAGACATACCCCTTGTACATCCTCCCCGGCGGACGAAGACAGCACCCTTTGCTCAAGAAACAGTAGCGACCAATGGCAACGGCCGTGTTGTTGGCCGGACCACCGGACGCGGACTGGGCTGGTGGGATGGTCCTCGCGAGGTCGCCTCGGATCATGACGTCGGGCTGGATGACTGTCTTGCCGCCGAGCATGATGTTTTGGGTGCCGACCAAAGTGGCTTTGCGGGCGACCTTGTTTCCGGTGTCGGTCTCGATGTATTCTCCTCGGGGTGGTCGTCGCGACATGATTGCGGTTTGTCTGTGTTGTCTGTTGGTGTCTGTGTTTGTTTGTTGGTGTTGTTGTTTGGTGTTTTGGTTACAATTTCTTTATCCCAGGCAGAGGGCACCTTGACGGTTAGGTTGGTGTTGACAGCGACGGAACAAAGTGCCGATTGACAGACAGGGATCACGCAAATTGCAGCCTCTGATTGGTCGATCATGCAAGGCCAGCTGGAGGAGCTTGGGCCACTCATTGCGGACCACAGGCGGACACAGGCGGGGTCCCCTGAAGACCGCTGAAGCTGATCCGGTATCGATTCGCTATCGTCGGTTCCGCGTCTTCCACTCGTTGCTCCTCTTCACCAAGTCGAGACCAGGTTGAAACCTTGAAGCCCAACAGATGTGATGGATCTCGACAAGACCTGCGGTGAGCGAATGGGGTCCAAGAACTCCAAATCGCCTCAGTTCTGGTACGATACTGGACTCGTTGCAGTCATGGGAGCATCATCCCATGTCCATGTCTCTTGATGGCCATTTGGGATTTATATCTGTGTTGATTCCCTCTTTCTTTGTTAATGCTCGTTTGTGAAGCTGTAAACACGACCCCTAACCCCTGAATGCCCTCATTCCCATCGTCAACAATCACCATGTCCGCCTTCCAGTCCCCTCAGCCAAGCACGGGCAACGTCCCAACCAGCTCCTCCGCCTCGCTCTACCTCTTCAATATCTCCCATATCTCCCACCCCTCTCGACCATCGACAACAACCACCACCACCGCCGCCATTGACGAACCACCCCCCGCCGTAATCCACCAATCCCGCCTCCGCGTCCTTCACTGGCTCTTCAACCTCTCCCAAACCGACGCATCGTACCCCTCCATCCACTCGACGTACTCCGGCCCCGCGTTCGCCCAGCCTTTGATCCCCTCGAACAGAGCCAAGCTTTGAATGGAGTTGTCGCCTACTTTAAGGAGGTAATCGGATAACCAGCGGGCGCCGCGGCTGCCGCGGCCGGTTGACGAGCCGCAATAGAAGATCACCTTCTTCAACCCCGCCGCTTTGAACATGGCATAAACAGTCGGAAGAGTTGGATACAGCGACTGGGCGGGGAGATTGATTGAGCCGCGGATTGTGCCGCCCTGTAGAGGTCTTGGCGTTAGCGAGCTGGACTTTGGGAGGGGTGGATGCCATCACGAACCTCAAAGTCGTTCCTTCGCAGATCGACCAGCACGAAATCCTTGCCGACGACTTCACCAGTCGAACCCTTGAGCATCTCCAGCACCTCGGCGCGGGAGATATTCATCAGATCGGATTGAGGCTCGGGGAAGGCGGCGTACCATGGCGCCGCTTTGGCCTCGGTTTCCGGAGCTGCGGACATTTTCTTGACGGCGACTTCAAAGACTTCGAAATGGGTGTCTCAAACTGGCGAGAATCGTTGTTACACTCCAAGAGTTACACTGCTGTCGTGGAAGATAAGAAGCCTTTGAGAAATAACACACACTGGACATCACGCAACGAGGATCCCCATCCTTGGCGGTTGGCGGTTGTCACCAGGATGGCCCCTGATTGGTCAATTGAGGGGCATGCCGAGGATGCCCGATGTTCGTCCGGAATCATCCTGGCTGTCAAAACACCACGACTCTTGGGACACTACGAGTTGCCGATATCGACAAATTACCATCGAGTCGCCTGCGAGTTCGAGCATGGCTTGTCGAATGACGGGGTGAAGCATTATTCTCATGCGGGGTTTGCCTGTTGGAGCTCTCCCCACCTACGCAACTGCTCAAGTCTCCGTCAGGAACCGTTCGGTGGCTCGCTTTTCCGGATCAACTTCCCCGTCGAGTGTTTGGAACATGACAGGATGCCTCTGCCAATGCTTCTCAGCCTAAGGACTGCAATAACGAGGCCTTGAAGACGTGGGGGAGTATCGGACGGAGGAGTTGAAGCTCTAGGGGTAGAGCGCTTGGGAAGAAGGGAAAGGGCAGCAAGGGTCGGAAGAATTTTGCTAGTGACAGGAAGTCTGTCTCGGTAGCTGCTCAGTCTTCTGCGCGGCCGTTCGATGCCAACTTGGCAATCTTGCGTGTGGCAAGCGGGAACGGTAATATCGTCCCGGACGAGCGCGGTGTCGATTTGCGATCAACCTCTACGATTTCCTTTTGACTGGATGCCAGCTCAGGTCTCGTACGACAATGTGCACCCTGGGTCGGGAATAAACACCGTTAGCCGCGAAATCCAACTACCAGCCTTTTACCCGTCCGTTTTTCTGCGTGTCCTTTCTCTTTGAACGTTCGACTTGATATAAGCCTCTACTACTTCCATATGAAGATGCCTGCGGGTCCAAACTACTGGGACGCTTGGGGTCTCATGAGTCGAGCCAAGGAGGTTTAATAAGTTGTTGGCTGCACCTGCTTCTTGGAACTTGTCGGCATCGCTGGGTTGATCTTCCAGGACTCCATCACCACAACACCGGGAGATAGATGTCGGTGTTCATGGCCATCAACGGCCGTCTAGGTGGTCTCCGGTCAAAGACAGGAATGGGGCTATAAGAAGGGGGAGCCGATAGAAACAACAATCTCCTCATGATTAATCCATAAGTCCCATCTTCATATCCAGCCTCTAGCAGCATTCATCAGGCAACGACCAATCAACCATGAAGTTCACTTTGATCCTTTCTCTCTTCGCCACTGCGATACTTGCAGCTCCCGCTGCCGTCTTCGATCCGCATTCTATGGACCCAAAAGCCTTAGCCGCCCTAAAGACGTGCGGCGGCGGCACGGGGTATTGCAGCAGTGGGCAATGCTATTGCTCCAACTACTGCGAAACCGGATACTGTCCTTGGAGTCCTTGCGGAAAGTGTTAGATGGGGATCTCAAGTGAGTGGCCACTGATTCCACGAGTCGCTCAATGTGGTTGACACTCAACATACAGGTCCGGGAAGACCTGGAAGGTTCACTGAGAAGTATCTTAAGCAAATCCCGGGCATGATCAGAATGGCAAAAGGAGTGAGGAAGGAGGACATGCGAACACATGACTTGTGATGATGGAAGGAAAGAGTGACCCGCGGCGGAATTTTGTAACTCCGGGAATCTTTTACTTGACGACGTTTGAAAGGAGYGGTATTGGAGCGGAGCGGGAGGCGCAAATTGATACGCAAAAAATCCCATTCGAGGACTGCTTTCTCTTGTCATAAGAAAACCCCGTCTGTCAAGATGATGTGCTCGTCTCTCGCCTTTCTTGCAACATGAACATCCCTCTGCTGTTCAAATTCTCGCCCCAGATCAACAACCGTCCCGTCCCTCAATCTCAGTTGCAATGAGCATAGGGGAGAATCTGTGCCGATCAGACATTTGACTTTGAGTGCATGGCGGGCTGGATATTGCATGCGATATCCGCGACAGGAGTGGTCACCTACGGAAGTTCGGCAAGTCCATCCCTCTTCGTTGGTCAGATATGTTGGGCGGCTGGTGGAAGGTTACTGGCGCGGCTCAAAGCACGATTGCTGACTGGAATAGGTTGATGGATCGTAGTATTCTTACCCCAAGCACCTCAGCAAGTGTTAGTTCATATAATTCTTTTTCGAACCTCGCGCCACGACGGCTTTCCAACATTTCAACACATGTCGTCGACTCCCAACACTTCCAGAAACACTTGCCAACTTGGCATCCGGCACTTGTTCCTGTCAATGCGCTTGGCTTACACTCCTCAATGCTTGATTCAAGCCACCACGCCATCTACCGCACTTCTTCGCTCCTTTCTTCCCTTCGAACTCGCACAATGACCTACTGACTATACACTACTACGGAAATTCATCCCGTCCCGCGCTTGCAGATGGCACTATGGGCTGCTATGGGCAAGACGAAATAACGCCGAGCGGTATTATTTGCTCTGCAGATTGGTCGACAGAGTCGCATTCTGGCATTGAACCGCGCATGCCACACATGCCGTGCCGCTCACCAACGGCGGTTGGGTAAGGTACATTAGCCTGATCTATGCACTTGCAACGCAATCACGGCCATAACACTGGATGCCGGAAAGTGCAAAATGCGTCCCTGGGGTACGGACGCTTCATGGCGTTTTCTGAGCATCAAGAACACGTCTGGAAGAACAAGAGAAGGGTCCATTACCACGGCTCTGGTAGACTGACAGCAAACGGGGGCTAGGACACTCCGCCATACCCTTCAGAATAAGAGTATGGGAAGCCGAAGAATGCAAGCAAATCACACTCGGATAGAAAGAGAATATTCACATGGTATCTGGACGTRAGGAGCCTAGGGTGGGTAGTGCGCCTCTTCCCTCTACACCATGCATGCCGGATCTCTTGTCCTTCTGGGCGATCGGCTTCAGCCTAACCGGACCTTACTGTACTCGATCAATCACTGACTTCAAGCTCTCCTATCCAAAAGTCACAGGCTAAACCATCATTTCACGCACTCGTTTCTTCCCGGCGCAAGTCATTGCCTGTCTGGCGGCTGACAGCTCAAACGAGAGGCGACTGTCAGGGATAGACACCGCGGGGGAACCATCAGACCCCGGATCTACATCCAGCCATTTCCTTGTGTTCACGTTGCAATATGGAGTTTCCGTCCGGCTCTAGGTCCGGCTTGCCTAGGCCAACCCAGAGCTGGACGATCCTCCTCCTCGGACTTGCTTCCACTGGAAGAATTCGCCTGCCGCGAGATGAACACCATGGGAATCGAACCAGCAACAAACCATGACTCCACGTTTCCGATCCATCGGGTCGTCCCAGCCAGTTACATTTCCCCTTCTCCATATTGTTTACTATCCGAAGAGGCAACATACAGCCTGACACAAGTCACTTGCCCACGGGGTCCCCCAGACGCCAGACCCTAGTTAAGGAGAGATTTACCTGAAGTATCTCCAGTCCATATATGCACGGCTCGGTCCCTGACCTCCCCCTTCCCCTAGGGCTTCCTTCTCTCCCTATGCCCGGTCTCTACACCGTGCCATCACCTTCATCTGCCTCGCTCACCTCATACCCCAACACCAGCTAAGCACCACCACAGACCGTAAAGATGGTCGGCGGCGGCCCCCAGTCTGGCAATGTCATCCACCGGATGGCTATGGATGATCCCATTCCATGGTGGAAGAAGCCCCATCTGCGGAACATGTACCTCCTGCTCTTCCCCTGTGTCATCGGCATTGAGATGACGTCGGGGTTCGACTCGCAAATTATCAACTCGGCACAGTTGTTGCCTGCTTGGAAAGAATGTGAGTCCTTCATTTTGACAACATGAGGCAGGACAGGTGCTAACGAGAGTGAACAGACTTCGGCCATCCAACCGGCGCCTACAACGGCATTCTCGCTTCTGCTCTCCCTCTCGGTTCCGTTCTAGGCCTGCCCTTCATCCCCCTGATTAACGATACGTTTGGGCGGAGATGGTGCATCATGTTTGGTTCCTGCATCATGATCATTGGCACTTTTATCCAAGGTTTCTCGAAGAACGGTATGCCCACCCCCTCCTACGACTTCTTCGCTCGGTCATATTAACGTTCTCCAGCCCCCATGTACATCATTGCCCGCGCGATCATTGGTTTTGGTCTCCCCTACGCCATCGTAGCCGGCTCGTGCTTGATTGGCGAACTCGCCTACCCAAAGGAACGTCCCATTCTAACATCCCTCTTCAACGCCTGCTACTTCATCGGCGCCATCGTGGCCGCCGGTTGCACCTTTGGTACTCAACGGATCCAAAACAATTGGTCATGGCGAATTCCCTCCCTTCTTCAAATGGCTCCTTCCCTCCTCCAAGTTATCTTTGTCTTTTTCCTTCCGGAATCTCCGAGATACCTGATGAGTAAAGATCGCCTTGAAGAAGCAAAGAATGTGCTCATCCGCTACCATGCCGAAGGAAACGCGGATAGTGAATTCGTCAAAGCGGAAATTGCCGAGATCAAAGTTACTCTCGAGATCGAGTTGGAGCATTCGAAGCAGTCGTGGGCGGATATGATCCGGACCGCCGGTATGCGCCGCCGCGTGCTCATCGGTTCTTTGCTCGGCCTTTTCACTCAACTCTCCGGCAATGTCGTCATTTCTTACTTCCTCGGTGACGTTCTGAAGTTGATCGGCTACACGGACCCCAGCTTCCAGACCAAGTATAACTTGGGTAATCAATGCTGGAGCTTGGTATGCGGTGTCAGTGCCGCGTTGGTGGTCATGAGGTTCCGGCGCAGGACGATGTACCTCACGGGCATCTTTTCCATCTTGGCGGTCTATGTCGGCTGGACAGTGTGCACGGCGGTGTTCATTGCGCACAAGAATCCCGTGGCAGCCAAGTTTAGTCTTTTCTGGATCTATGCTTACAGTCCGGCTTACAACTTGTGTTTCAACGCCCTTACCTACAGTCAGTCATCCTCCTTTCCTTCTCCCTTGTTCTTCCCCTCTTCTTTTGGGTTCAGGTGTTAACAACAGACAGCCTACCTCATCGAAATCTTCCCCTACGCCCAACGCGCCCGCGGCATTGCCATCTTCCAGTTCTGGGGCAAGGCTGCGCAGTTCTTTGGTACCAACGTCAACCCCATCGGTACCCAGGCCATCGGGTGGAAGTACCTGCTTGTGTACTGCTGCTGGATCTTTGTGGAGGCGGCGATCATTTGGTTCTTGTGGCCTGAGACGTCGAATCGCAGTTTGGAGGAGTTGGCTTTCTGTGAGTGCCCCTGGATCCCTATTGTCGGGATTGGTGAGCTGTTGCTAACAAAGGTTGTGACGCAGTGTTTGAGGATAAGGAAGACTTGGCTCAGTTGCAGCAGAAGAGGGTGGAGACTGAACATGGGGTTGGAGAGTTGGATGATGAAAAGCGTGCTGTTGTTCATGAGAAGCAGGTTTGATCGATTAGTGGAGGGTGAGTGGATGACGAAGAGGGCAGCTGGGGAGAGTCTGTTGTTTGGTGATTATTCGCTAGCTTCACGGGGTTCAAGCAAGGTAAACCCGATGCTGAACAAGATGATCTTTCCATACTAGACGAAACGTACAATGGATTGTTGTTGCTGAGCTCCGCGAAATGCCTTGTTGTTCCGGTGACGAAACTCGTTGGTCCCATGATGGCAACGTGAACATCAGATGAACTCGTAGAGATCTACCGGTAGGCCATAGTATCCATCGTTCATCCCTTTCTCATGTCTCGAAAGCCATGAGATGAACCGCGCATCTGTTTGAAGATAGACAAAATGAAGCAGTCGCGGCTTGCTGTTCATTATCCCTTGCCAAAAAGACGACAACAGTATCTCTAACATCGTGAGGCATGAAGCTATGGACACCAGCCCATATGGCATAACTTCAACATTGACTCCTTGAATCCCTTAAACACAAGCACAAAAACACCAACACCAAAAAGAAAACAGAAAAAAAGAAATGGAACTGCTTCAACTGACTGACATCTTGGAACCAAAAAAAATGAAGCAAAAAAGCAGAAAAAAAGATGCGCCAAGAGGGAATCGAACCCCCACCTCATCCTTGGAAGGGATGAATCCTAGCCGTTAGACCATTGGCGCTTTTTGTTGGAAATCGGTGCACAATCACCGACTTAGATACCCCATGCTGCTGAACACACTGCACCAGAACGGTGCACGTCGGGCCCAACCCCTCTTTTTCCTGGCAGAGGCTCATCAATTTGCTCGGCTCCTGCACCGGATCTTCTGTTTATCACCAACGTCCCAAATATGCAGGGACTCGGATCTTCATTTCACGTTTATCGCCGACCTTTTTTTTCCCCAATTGAGGACAGGCAAAGGCAGATGCGACAGAGGATTTGCGTTGGGCTCGATGAGGGCAATTCAATTGAGGGGCCCGCTCGCTGCGCGGGTTCGGCGCCAAGTATGTACGCCCGCCGTGTCCGTATCTGTCCGCGTCCCACCCCTGACATGAGGTTATTCCCACATGGTGCTTGGCAGCTGTCATCTTTGCATGCTTTTGCGTGGAGTCGCTTATTTCCAAGCTCAGCTTCAACTTCAATTCGACTTCAACTTCGGCAATTGAGCGTGCCGCCTTTCCATCGACACCTCTCACCTCCCAGGACTCCCAGCGTCAAAGCGACAACGGAGCACTCGACTGGGTGAACGGGAGTTTCGCCGGACAACGGACACAGGCACGACCACGGCCGCCACGAGCACGACAACGATCAACGAGAGCGAACAAACAAGTTCATCAGAAGACGGTTTATTTTTCATTTGTTTTGGTATCTCTCCATCCCTCAGGTATCATCCATCTCTCATCATCTCATCGTTATAGACATCCATCATCAGTTCTTTCCATGCAGATCAGACAAGGAAAGATTGACACTATATACAGCCAGAACTGCCAGAGCTTACAACATCGCGGTTGATCTAAAGTCAAGCCATGACTGCTGCAGAGTCGACGACTATCCTATGAATCAAAAGCCCGCTTAGACGGAAGCGTTGGCGCGGTACTGGTTGAAGTAAGAGGTCATGCGGGTCCTCTGGCCGGCGGTGAACTCGATGTAGCAGGTACTGTTTTTCATCATGTCAGCCATCTTTCTCATTTCAACCCGGAAAAAAAAGGAGATACATACTCATAAGAGTAATCCATGTAGTTATGAATAGGATCCAAACCAGCCTGGCTCGGGCACGAGTCACGTCCAGTAGGACACCCGCTGCTCGCCGAAGCCTGGGCGGGGGTATCCGACACATAATCGCCGTTACCAGTGCATCCGCCCTGGAAGGTATGGTACAGACCGAACCAGTGACCGATCTCGTGGGTGGAGGTGTGGCCGAGGTTGTAGTTGGTGAGGGAACCGCCGGGGAGGGTCGAATACAAAATCGAGCAGCCGTCGTAGTACCAGTCGTTGGACTTGGAGGTGACGGAGGTGGGGAAGTAGCAGTAGCCCAGAGCGTCGCCGAGGTCCTTGAGGATGTACAGGTTGAGATCCTTGTAGGTGCCCTTGCGAAGGGCCTTTTTCATGGCCAGCTCGGAGCCGTCGACGGCCCAGTTGCTGTTGACGGTGTAGTCGGTGCCCTTGAGGGTGAACTGGATGTTGTGGGGGGCGTAGGCGGTGTTGAGGGTGGAGACCTGGTTGGAGATCATGGTGGACTGAAGGGCATGTTAGTTGACTGGAAGGATTTTGAGACTCGTGAATGAAGACATACGGTAACGTAGCCATCGCTGAGTGAGGTGGAGGCGGCAACGACGTGGAAGTAGACGTCGACGTTGATGGTGGCCTGGGCGGAGATACCACCGGCGGCAGCAAAGGCAGCCTCCTTATCAGCGAGCTCCTTGGTCATCTGGAGGTGCTGGCGCGAGGGAGCATCAGTACCGCAGTTGAAGGGCTTGATGGTGTTGACGGCAGCGCCGAGGGCGGCGGGGGCAGCAGCGGCCGCGAGGAGGAGAGACTTGATCTGCATAATGGGCTAGAGAGAAGGAGGGAGTGATCCTGAAGGATACAACTGATGGATTGTCTGGATGGATGATGGAGAGGATGACCTGAGGAGGGAAGGGAATATCTCATCTTGATCGGGGTCATTGTCGAGTCTTTATACAGGATGGTTCCTCGTTGTCCTCAGCCTCTCCAGAGTGAGTCCAGGCGAGTAAAGACAGACGCCATGCATCTCGAGCCGTCGATAACATTGAGATGGACATGTTTCGGTGCAGTCGACAGGTTCTGGAAGGTCAAATCCGACAACCTTCCCAATCGGATCCTAGGTCGCTTTGAGTTCGGCTATCTGGGGTGTCATTGCAGACCGCATCTCGGTGCTCCCGCATCTCACATGAGGCTGGCCAAGGACACTGGTGAAGGTAGGTAACATTGAGCGCTCTGCCGATCAGGGGAGTGAGTGGATGACTTGTTGGTTGAGGCCGTGTGGTGGCCGCGTGGAATAACCCGAAGGATCACACAAGGGCACAGCATGATTCGCGCCACACCTGTCGTGAGGCACCGCGTCCCCTGCCACTCGCCTGCCACAGGCTACTCGTCAGGGGGGCATGTTTGTGTTTGTTTGGTGAGAACAATAGGTATGTAGCTATATGCAGAGCTGATGCTAGTGTCAGCAAGTTATTAACCATTAATATCTGGACAGGCAGTGTTTTCTCACCATGACCATTCCTATTTCCTGCACATTTCGTGTTATCAAATCTGCCGTCCCGACTCATCGTTTTACTTCTCGTCACGTTACTGTACAAACCGCAACAAAAGCCTCAAACGCCTCAACCCTCGGACTGTGAAATCCCCATCCACTATCTCCGTCCCCTTCATCTCCTCTAACTGGATCACAACCCGAGGTCGGCGCGGACGACAGTTGGCAGGAATAAGCACTACACTAACCCAGTAGTCTCCGATGCCGATCTGGAAGGAGCGAAACTTTCACTGATGGTTTTCTGTAACGTGTAAGTCGCTGATGGTTCCAGCATGGTTAGCGACCGATGGTTGGGTAACATCCGAATGAAACCTCCCTAATCGGGCAGTTGCCAAGCCGATCAGCGTCTGCGATTGTGGCGCTCGTATTGGCACTTCGTCCATCACTGCCGTCCCCTCTCTCAAGGCCAGGCCCCTGTGAACAATGGAGTGCATTCAGTAGCGCCCGGTGGTTCCAGGGGCTTTTAGGCAGTTGGTTTGTCAGTTCGTGAGTTCGCCGCAGAGTCAGAGACAGTCAGAGACAAAAGAGGGTTGCATTTCCCCTCAGACTTGAAGCCAACAAGCTTCTCACCAACTGTCGACGGGTTTCCCCGTTGCTTGGTGGCTTGATGGCTTTCTGCGCTGTCGTGCCTGACATTCCGCTTTTGGCATCACGGCCCGTGTGGTGAGTGGGTGACGGTGGTGGTGAGTCGGGAGGATGAGCAAGAGGGTGCCCGGCTTGCCCATTTTCATCACGGGAAGTGGCGCGGTCCGCGGGGGGTCGTCCAGGGCAAGGCAAGGTGCAGAATTTCAGATCAGGTTGGCGAACCTGGATTCGTCAAAACCGTGGTGCATAAATGCCAGTGAGAGCGCTGAGGCGACTATCAGAATCCTGTCAGCAATTGGTTCATCAACTCGGTTCGCAATCACCGATATCTCCAGTAACAATACCTGTGGGTTTCCCAAATGGTCAACGTCTAGCAAAGAGGCAAATCGCCTTGTCAATACTCTGTTCTGTTCCCCGGCTTCGATATCGTATTCGATAGGTAACAGAGTAGATTGAAGGACTCCTGGTGCAAAAGTTGTGAAACGAGCAAAGGCGAATATTGGAAAACAAACAGCCAATAGTCCTCCCGCAAAGGCACGTGGACCAGGTTGGACACATGGACGGGATGGGACCACATGTTTGGAAGAAAGTTGGGAAAGGAAGAATGAGGCGCCTGCTACTCCAGACCTTTGTCAACTTCCTTCTTTTCCATCCACTATCAAAAATGCTGCTGCAGAAGTAGTGACAATACATGATGCATCTTCAAAGTCAGGGCATCTTCCTTGATCGTCAACAACAACACTCCAGCCAAGACACCATGCCACAACACCAAGGAACTTCCTATCACGCTCTAGACACGACATCCACGACATCCTTCCCTCAAGAAAAGCCTTGGTACAACCCCAGAACAGACCTTGAACCCTTCCTATCTTTTGTGTTCCCCCGCGTTTATTCCCCTGTCATGCCGCACCCACGACGCTTCATGCACATGCACGTCGTCGTTCCGTGCGGCGGTGCTTCCCAAAGTAACGTACAGATGATAGTCGCCTCATGCTACCTTCACCTTCCCAAATGGATGGAAATCCAGGAACGAGCAGTGTGAGACCCAATTTGACTGGATACAGTACTAATGAGGCATCAGATTAGATCAGATAAGGCGGGATGGGATGACTAAAGAAGGGAACTGGAATTCAAGTGGTATGGGAAAAGGCCAGACGACGACAACCTCATATCCCCGTGCTGCCCCCGAAGACAGGCCACTATGGTACATGTTCTCACGACCACTCTCTAACAACTTTATACAATGAAAGAAACGAAACTCCCTCTCCATTTACACTTTGGATACACTCTTCTCCATCAAGCTTCAAACCTCTTTCCTGCCTTCTCATCCCTCTTATTCATCTCCCACTCCTCCAGCTTCAGCACATCCACATCCCCACCAACTTCATTCTCCTCAACCACCTCCTTCTTCTTCACCACAGCGTTCTCCTTCTCCACCAAATCCATCACCCCCGTCCCATCATCCACCAACTCCCACTCCCTCTCCTCCACCACCCCCCTCTTAGTCACCACATCCCCATTCGTCGGGCTCGGACTCAACCCATAAAACTCGGTAAAACACTGCAAATTCGGTCCCCACGGGTTATCCTCCGGGCCCATCTGGGGTCTATACTCCATCTCGCCCTTATTACAATTCGCATAAGCCACAATCACATTAAAACCCGTGCCAGTGAATTTCTGACCGGACATGCCATGTCCGGCTTTCTTGGTCGGGTTATCGGGGGGCCCCTGGTGGCAGCAATTGTCGCTGGGGATTTTCCCGAGACTATAAATGCGCTCGCCGGTTACGCGGACGGTTTGCGTGGTGTCGTTGCAGATGTATATCCCCGAAGTGTTCTTGCAGGCCACCCGTCGACACTCGCGCCAGCCGACGATGTAGTGGATTATGTTTTTTTCGGTGTGGAAGTCCCAGAGGAGGGAGGAGATGTCTTCGCGGTAGCCGGTGGCGAAGATGCCGCAGTAGAGGGCTGATTGCTCGTTAGTTTCTTTTCTCTGGGTTATTCTTGGGAGGTATGGGTGATGGTGTGCTTACCAGAGTCATAAACCGGCACAGTCCTCTTGGCCATTCCCACCAGCGACGACCGCCCATGCACAGAAGACTGATTCCGATTTGCCCAGTACTTGTCCAGGTAGTTGTCGTAGAACTTGTTGGCTGGCATCAACCAGGGGCCGTCGTCGTCTGCCGCAATGACAGGTTTGTCAACATTACCAACATGGCTCTTGGCCTCCAGCTTGTTGGCCACGACGGCGCCCAGACTAACACCAGGAGCAGCATGGACCCAAACCCCCGGCGCAGCCATCAACAGTCCCAAGAGGGCAGTCTTGGTGCTGGTGGCGCGGTGTTTGGTTGTTTTGAGCGAGCGTTGATGCATGGTAGTGGTGCGATGTAGTTTGTGATGTGTCAGTTGAAACGAAGGTACTAGTAGTTGGTGGAAGGATCAAATTGGTTAGGACTGGGGAAAGCGAATGTCCTGCTGCAGCGAGCGATGTGTTTGTGAGTGAAGACCAGACTAGGTATCGAGGGACTAATGACATATTCCTTGTTGTGATGGCGCTGGAGGTTATATGCGTCTCAGGGGTAAAAGGGGTGAAAGGAAGTAAACAACAATACTAAGCGGGTGCCGTTTCTTGAGATTGTGCGAATGCAATCAGGAGGGCAGTCCCGCCAAGGTGGGTGGCTGGAGGTTGCGAGTGACTGGTATTGGCTCGTGAGCATTTTGGATAGTGCCAAGTTGAGGAAGACAAAAAGATTGATATTGAGCGGGATCTTTGGGAATGGAGTGTCCATGTTGATGAAGCTGGTGGTGATGTTTTGGGATCTTGTATCATGATGCAGGTGTCGTGATGAAAATGCGGCAAGACTGCCAGAGAGCCTGTAAACATTGTTAGCGTCGGTACTATGATAAAACGTAAGATCAAAGAAGACAGCTCAACAGGTCTTGCAACCGAGCAGAATTCGAGTGATACTCATCAACTCGAGCATGATTCGTATGATGCCATCACGACGGTCCTCCTCCAACTTTACATCGCGATATCACTGAGTCCCGTAGCAAAACCTCCCATCACGTCCAAATGCCAGCCGATAACGACTGTCCAGGCAGTTCCAACCCCAAAAGCCGAACATCCGTGAGCCCTGCGTCTTCCAAAGTGGCCATAAGCCATATCTTTGTCTTCTTCCCGTCCCCCTTTGTCTCACCTTCCACACCAAACAAAGACACGGCTGTCTCAGGAACAATCAAGGAACAAAGTGCGCCACAATCCAGGCACACACATGCCAGAAGAGCACATGCACTCCATCTATGTCAGTCTCAATTGTAGTGTATCCAAAAATAACAACGCAACAACTCTACCTCTAGCCACTGGTGGCTGACTTCGGACTTGCAGTTTCCGATGTCGTACAACTTGCGTCAGCGTCAAGCCTCCAATGTTCCGACTTGTGATGTCGAGCTGCCAATGGAACTGCTGTTTGTTGAGGCAGCTTCATCACCACTTACCGCAACTACGGTCTTTGTCCTCTAGCCAGTCCTGCCCAGTGTCCCTTCCCATTCCATCTTTCTCGGCCTCCTGCGCCGCTCACCCCAGCAGCCGACCTCCCTCCGGGCTCCCCCCGAAGCCTCAAACCTCAACTTCCAGCCACTCACAGCCACTCAAACCCGGACAATCCCGACATCCCCGACCCCGAGCCCGACCCGGACCCCGAGCCCCAAGGTCCCACCGACACCGACGTCACCGGCGGCGGCACATCAAGCACCCTCCCGGCGCCC